>CAXKVR010000399.1:0-34666 GCA_964058845.1 Carex sylvatica
TGTGATACAAAATCAAGCTTATCATTTCTTTTGATATGTACGAAACTTGTACAACCAAATACTCTCATATGATCATAAGTGATTTTTTGTTGATAAAGAATTTCTAATGGACTTTTGTTTTCTAAATTAACACTAGGTAATCTATTGATTAAATGAGTGGCACAAAGTACGGCATCTGACCAATAAATTTTAGGAACATTATTTTGAAATAATAAAGATCGTGTCATTTCTAATAAGTGTCTATTTTTTCTTTCCGATACACCATTTTGTTCGGGAGTATTTATACAAGTTGTTTGATGTATAATACCTTTTTCTCTAAAGAGACTTGAAAACTTTCTATTTATAAATTCAGTCCCATTATCCGATCTAAAGATTTTTAATTTTGCATTAAATTGTGTTTCTATGAGACATAAAAATTCATAAAAGCAATCAAATACTTCATCTTTAGATTTCAGTAAATATAACCAAGTTGCTTTTGTAAAATCATCAATAAATAAAAGAAAATATTTGAATCCATTATATGACTCTATTGGAGCCGGTCCCCATACATCGGAATGTACTAAATCAAAAGAAGCTTTACTTTTGCTAGTAGAAAGAGAAAAAGGAAGTTTTGTTTGTTTTGCTAACTTGCAAATTTCACAATTAGTACAATTTAAATTTTTAAAATCTAAAATACTATTTAAAATCTTGTCGGAAGGATGTCCAAGTCTCTTATGCCACAGATCAGAATTAACGACTTTTGCGGAAGCACATAAATTTAATTTGGAGTTCAAAAGATAATGTCCATTTTCTAGAAATCCTTCACCAATCTTGACCCCGGTTTCCCGGTCCTGAAATACAACGTTTTTATAAGAAAATATTACATTACAATTTAATTCTTGTGTTAATTTATTTACAGAAATTAAATTTACAGGAAATGTTTCTAAATATAAAACATTTTTAATTTTTTTATTGCATAGATTAATTTCTCCTACGCCATTTATTTTTGCCTTCATTCCGTTTGCAACCAATACAAAATTATTACCATTGGTCGGGTTGAGGTTTGACAGTAGTTGTTTATTCCCAAACATATGATCTGTTGCACCACTATCTATAATAATTTGATTAAAAAAGAAATTTTTCGAGTTAGAAGCAATACCACATGTGCTGGGAGTGTTCTGATTGTTCATAATTGCACAAAACTGCTGAAAATACTGCTGCATATGATCTCCAGCACCTGACCCGCCAGAAACTGACCCGCCAGCGCCCATAAGGCTTCTTGACCCGTCTGGGAATGACCCGTTTCCGAAATTTGCTGCTGACCCGCCAGAAACTGACCCGTTTCCGAAAAAATGGTTATCGGATCCGCCAGAGTTAATGGATCCGCCAGGTTGAACCCATGCTCCACTGGTGAGTTGGTTAAAGGGTCCGCCTCCACTGTTATTGGGTCCGTGGCTTACCAAACCGGATCCGTCACATCCTCTGGCAGATCCATTAGTATTTAAACCATACCCAGTAACAGTTTGAAAGGTGTTATTGGGTCCGAATTCAATTCCAGACGAACCCACTAGCCCATTAAACCCTTTCTCTTCAACAGAGACAGCATAACTTCTGTTTTTTTCACTATTTTTTTCCCAATTTCGATTCTGATCATTTCCTTTCCATTTTTTTGGTCTAAGATGGGGATAAAGATGCCAACATTTATCTTGAGTGTGGCCATCCTTTTTACAGTGATTACATTTTTCATTTTTTGATTGATTTGGGCGATTTTGAAAGCTAGGATTTTGATTAAAAAATTTTACGGCTAAGCCATGGGTTTCGTGTCTCTCGTGGCTTACAATTTGACCATTCATGGCAAGTCTTCTACTTTCCTCTTGTTGAATTAAACTTTTAATTTGAGAGTAAGAGGGAAGAGGTACCGTGGTCATGATTTGAGATCTTACGGCTTCATAGCTTGGGTTTAGACCCGCGAGGTACTGAAAAATATCATCCTCCTCAGCCCGTTTCTGAAGTGTGGCCAAATCCGTTGTAAACGGTCGGTAAGATTGAAGTTCATTACGTTTTTTCTCAAGAGCGCTAAGGTACTCAGTATGACTTCTTGACCCTTGTTTTTCTTGTTGGATCTCCTGCATAAGTTGATAGATGTGAGAAAAATTATTTTGTTGACCATACATACTCTTTACTGCTTCCCATAGTTCATGTGCCGTTTCGGCCATCGTGAAGAGTTCGGATACGGTCGGTTCCATGGAGTTGAGTAGTAAAGTAACAATTCTATCGTTTGTAGTTCTCCATTTTTTTGTTGCTATTGTTTCGTCGGGTGTTATCTTGCTTGTGTCTGCAATTACTGGTTGCTTCTCTTCACCCGTAATGAATTCTAACATTTCTCGACCACTCAGGGCCCTAGAGGCTGCCCTTGCCCATGACACATAATTTCTGCCATTGAGCAAGTTATTGGTTAGCTTCGAGAAGTTCACTGCTTCTTCTTGAGCCATTTTTCTTTTTGCTGAATTTTATCGCACTTTTCGGTTTTTCGGATACCACTCAGGGCTCTGATACCATGTTAAATTTGTAAGAGAGAATAAATGTAAGAAAACAATCTTATTATTGCAATCTTAATTTGAGGTTTACATATATCTCTATTTATAGAAGAATTCTAAAACTAGCCGTTACAACTACCAACTACATATTAATTACAACTATTAACTTATATCTCCTAATTTATTATTTTACAATTCCCTAAACTAGCCGTTATTTTCAACATATTGGCCATGGAATGTTTTCTTTATCTTTTTTCTAATTTATTTATTTGTTACCTATATATTTATTTCTCATCAAGTATGATGAGATTCATGTAATTTTCTGTTAGTTTTATATCTGTACCTGAGAGCTAAGATATTTATGATATTATCAAATTAAATATATTTGCATTAGAGTTATTTTTTGTTCTATCTTCATTGTTTGGTTTCCTGAACATAGTAACAATATCAATTTGAAATAATTAATGCTGTAGTTTTCTTTACTATTGATTATTGAAGATAACAGGCATCGTACTAAAAGTTACTTGAAGTACTTTATGTATATCCTGTCAAACCCCGATCGATTTGAGTAAAGTAATCTGATATTTTTACAAATTCAGCATGGCATTAATTACGTATAGTCTAAACATGATTTAGGGAATTATTATGAATTGGAAAATTGCATGTATATATATCCCTTTTGACTATTGCGCGCGGTTGTTTCCATGGTGATATTTTTCATTGAAAATATATTGCAGTCAATATCACGCTCTATCATTAACGGATTAACCAAATCATTTGTCATAATTGACTCATGAAGGCAGGACATTTTTTGAAACTTTTTTACTATTTTTTTATGGATTTTTGTATATCACTGTTTTTCATAATAAAAAAATAAACTAAAATCTGAAAAAACAGTGATTTTTAAAAATCTATGAAAAATAGTAAAATAATTTCAAAAAATATAAAATTTGGTCTCCAAGCACATTTTAAGCGGACTCTTTTTACCGATACCAGACCAAAAGCGTTTAAAAATTACATAAGTTATGTCGTTGGTTTCGAATGTGAAAGAGAACGTTGGCCTTGTTTGTTTGTTATATATGGTTAGAACTAAAAGTAAATTAAGCCAAAAATTTAGATTCTAGGAGCTTGAGTTCTTATAATTAATATATATATGTGTGTATTCATAATTAAATCATTAGCCATAGTCTTGTAATTAATTACTTGTGTAACTTGTCTCATATTTTCTTCGCTGCTTTAATTACTTACCCATGCATGCCGATAGAGTTTAATGTCTTGGAGTCCAGAGAGGCTGTGAAGTATGAAATCATTCATTGCACCAATGTCCGCTTGGAAATTTCTTAAGAGAACAGCACAATTAATGCATTATTTAATGTGCTATATATATATGGATACATAACGAAATTAATATATATATATATATATATGTGAGTAAAGCTAGGGTGTGATGTGCTCACCAAGAGAGTTTGGTGAGCACAACTCCAAAAGTTCATCGGATCGACTTCAAACGCCGAATTCAAACCGTTGAAATTCATGTACTTCATGAGTGATGCATGTACATGCAAAATTTTGAAAGTATCGAGTTTATTTGCTACACGGTCAAGCGGTTTGGATTCGGCGTTTGACGTTGAAACTCGAAACTTTCAAAATTTTGCATGTATATGCATCACTCATGAAGTATATGAATTTCAACAGTTTGAATTCGGCGTTTGACATCGATCCGATATACTTTTGAAGTTGTGCTTACCAAATTTTCTTGGTGAGCACATCACACCCTAGCTTTGCTCATATATATATATATATATATATATATATATATATATATATTTATAATTTTGTTAAGTCTCCAGATCAGCGATTTTCAAAGTAGCTTAATAAATAGTAAAAAAATTATAAAAAATTATAAAATTTGGTCCCAAAGCACGTTTTAATATAGAGATCACATCTAACGGTTTGGATTGATTTTTTTAAACTTTGAAACTTGAAAAACAACTTAGTTGCACCTCAGAAACAATCGATTTGATATTAGCCAACCTTTATATATATATATATATATGAGCGTTCAAGTAATATGCATACTGAGCAATGGATAGAGAAATCAAGCGGAGTCAGTATATGAATACCGATACAAGACCAAGAGCTAGCGTTTAAAAATTACATAATTTATGTCGTTAGTTTGGAATGTGAAAGAGAAACGTTGGCCTTGCATGTTTGTTATATATGCTTAGAACTAAAAGTAAATTACATAAACACATGTTAATTAAATCAATAGCCGTACGTCTTGTTAATGAGCTGCCTAACTTGTCTCATGCATATTTTCTTCACTGCATTAATAGGGTCGGTCCTGAAGATTTTGAAGCTCGGGACGAAAAAAAAAATTTGAGCTCTTGTACACACATTTTTTTTTATTAATATATCAATAAATTATTAAATTTGATTACTAGTTAAGCAAGTTCTAAATTAATCAATAAAAAGTTAACATTCCGAAAATGAAAAATAAAAGCATTTTTTCAGTGAACTATTTGTACCAATACTGTTTTGGATGTCTAGACTCTAGAGAGGCTAGAGGCTGTGAAATATGAAATGATTCATTGCACCAATGTCCGCTTGGACATTTCTCAAGAGAACAGCACAATTAATGCATTATTTAATTGGCTATATATGGATGAATATAATGAGTTAATGACGACACCTCAGCAACTATTAAGGGATTTGATTAATGTTGGTTTCAAGCCAACTTCACCGGGTCCAGCCCCATCCACACTAATAACTTCTCATAAATAAATGGATATATATTTTATCTAATCAAATATATATTAAATGAGAAAAATTGCTGAAATGTTGAGAATTCTAAATAAGAATGTAATTAACATGTACCAGAGAGGAATAACTAATTTACATACTTTATCCATGACCTATTTTGCTTGACATTTCTTCGGAAGTAATGTCATTCTCGAACCATATATATATAGCTCAAGATCTGTTTGTATCCTCTCAACAAACACTATTAGAATCTATTTCAACCGCGTAAATATAATTGCTTAACAGTGTGGGTATAAAAAAATGTCATTTCGTTGGTACTGATGTAAATTAATGAGAGAAGAGGGAAAACAAAATGTGCTTGGAGACCAAATTTTATATTTTTCTGATTTTTTTTACTATTTATTAGGCCAATTTGAAAATCGCTAATCCAACGGTGGCTTAACAAAACAGTAAAATCAGAAGTCACCGTTGAATCAGCGATTTTCAAAGTGGCTTAATAAATAGTAAAAAAATTCAGAAAAATGTAAAATTTGGTCTCCAAACACATTTCAATATATAGATCACATATAACGGTTCAGATCGACCATTTGAATATTGAAAACACAAAAATGAGTTATAAGCATATGTGGAGATATGCTTATATAAGCATAATAGCCAACCCCTCTCTCTCTCTCTCTATATATATATATATATATAGAGAGAGAGAGAGAGACTAATATGCTTTTGGTAGCATATAAGCCGAAGTGCTACCGGCCCAAATTTGAAATTTCAAAATTCAAAAAGTTGATCTGAATCGTTCATCTTGTTCTCCATATTAATATGTGCTTGGAGATCAAATTTTATATTTTTCTGAATTTTTTTACTATTTATTAAGCCACTTTGAAAATCGCTGATTCAACGGTGGCACTGTTTTGAAATATTGAGTCGCTCAGTCGCTGCCTCTCTTGCCAGATGCTCTCTCTCTCTGCATTCAAGCAACAGTCTCTGCATTATCACAAAGGTAGTCTGAAATACCTTATTATGATTGTAGTCTCTTGTTCACAGTGATCCGATTTTTGGTAGCAGTCAGTCAACTTAAAATTTTTTAATTGATTTGTAGAAGTTAATAGAAACACCAAGTCAGCTTGCTTAAAGAGACTTATTTTAATTTTAATTTTCTTAGAGTTAATACGTCGCGGCTTATTTTAGGTTAGCTTTCTTAAATAGAATTGATAAAGTTTCATGTAGTTCAATTGCTGACAGTAAGAGATATAAAGTAAAAAATTGATAATTTTTTATCATTCTCTGATGAAAATCCTAGCTCCATCCTTGATTAGGATACTTCTATAATTAGTGATATTTTAGTGGAGTCTAGGTAACTCCATGACAACTATAAATAGGGGTATTGTTTCCCATTTTGAATCATTCAAACAAGAAAGCAAATCACACAAGCAAGCAAGCAAGAAAAGAGAGAAAGAAAGAGAATCAAACAATGTGTTATAGTAATTTGAGGTTTACATATATCTCTATTTATAGAAGAATTCTAAAACTAGCCGTTACAACTACCAACTACATATTAATTACAACTATTAACTTATATCTCCTAATTTATTATTTTACAATTCCCTAAACTAGCCGTTATTTTCAACATATTGGCCATGGAATGTTTTCTTTATCTTTTTTCTAATTTATTTATTTGTTACCTATATATTTATTTCTCATCAAGTATGATGAGATTCATGTAATTTTCTGTTAGTTTTATATCTGTACCTGAGAGCTAAGATATTTATGATATTATCAAATTAAATATATTTGCATTAGAGTTATTTTTTGTTCTATCTTCATTGTTTGGTTTCCTGAACATAGTAACAATATCAATTTGAAATAATTAATGCTGTAGTTTTCTTTACTATTGATTATTGAAGATAACAGGCATCGTACTAAAAGTTACTTGAAGTACTTTATGTATATCCTGTCAAACCCCGATCGATTTGAGTAAAGTAATCTGATATTTTTACAAATTCAGCATGGCATTAATTACGTATAGTCTAAACATGATTTAGGGAATTATTATGAATTGGAAAATTGCATGTATATATATCCCTTTTGACTATTGCGCGCGGTTGTTTCCATGGTGATATTTTTCATTGAAAATATATTGCAGTCAATATCACGCTCTATCATTAACGGATTAACCAAATCATTTGTCATAATTGACTCATGAAGGCAGGACATTTTTTGAAACTTTTTTACTATTTTTTTATGGATTTTTGTATATCACTGTTTTTCATAATAAAAAAATAAACTAAAATCTGAAAAAACAGTGATTTTTAAAAATCTATGAAAAATAGTAAAATAATTTCAAAAAATATAAAATTTGATCTCCAAGCACATTTTAAGCGGACTCTTTTTACCGATACAAGACCAAGAGTGTTTAAAAATTACATAATTTATGTCGTTGGTTTGGAATGTGAAAGAGAACGTTGGCCTTGAATGTTTGTTATATATGGTTAGAACTAAAAGTAAATTAAGCCAAAAATTTAGATTCTAGGAGCCTGAGTTCTTATAATTAATATATGTGTATGTATTCATAATTAAATCAATAGCCATAGTCTTGTTAATTAAGGACCTGCCTAATTAATTACTTGTCTCATATTTTCTTCGCTGCTTTAATTACTTACCCATGCCGATAGAGTTTAATGTGTTGGAGTCTAGAGAGGCTGTGAAGTATGAAATGATTGATTGCACCAATGTCTGCTTGGAAATTTCTTAAGAGAACAGCGCAATTAATGCATTATTTAATGTGCTATATATGGATGCATAACGACGACAGCTCAGCAGCAAGTAATTAAGGGATTTGATTGATGTTGGCTTCAAGCCAACTTCACCGGGCCCAGCCCCATCCACTTTAATAACTTCTCAAATAAAACAAGTAATTGTGATCTATTTTATTCATTACAAGTATCGTGCATGCGCGTCTCAACAGAGACATACATATTATACATATTATAAGAAAACAAACAAATCTCATACAAAATTACGTATTGTCATAAACAGGGACGGATTCAGAATTTTCGTCAGAGGGTAAAAAAATATTGAATCGGGTTTAAATAACTTATTGGATTTAAACCCATTAACTAATTGAGTACTCGATAAAAAAACAATGTTTTGACTTATATTTTTCAATATTCTGACTTATAATTTATGTTCCTATAACTTATAATTAATATTACCAATCATAATTCAAGAAATTTATTTTGATTTTAACAATAAATTTAACTCGAATTACAAATTAAACATTCAGAGGAGGGGCAAAAAAAATTTTAGAGAGGAGCAATGTCGATCGGTACCAATAGATCACCACTAAATAATCTCAAAATTCAAGGGAGGTAGCCCCCCCCCCCCCCCCCCCCCCCCCGTGCTACAGTAGATATCTACACGTAAATTCTTAAATAACATATTAAATACTATATATTTTTTTATCTTTTTGACAATTTTATTAAAACAATCTCAAGCAGACATATTAAATAACAAATAGCATTTCTTAAAGAGGAGGGTTCAAATACTTTCATTTTTTGTGTCTCCACCATGCCTCCATTTTTTAAGACTTTAGTAACTCAAAATTTAAAACTTATAAGTCAAAATAAAATCATTAGATATAATCTACATCATTTTATCTATGCACGTGTAAAAAATTATGACATTTCAATTTTATTTTGATTGTCATCAAGAGCTTGTAAAAAAGACACTAATGTGGATGAATTATAGACGTTGATTTTTGAACTTATAGATTCACATAATTTTTTTTTTTGAAATGTGATAATTTTTTATGAGTACATAGATAAAATAACATAGATCACATCTAACAGTTTTATTTTGACTTTTATGTTTTAAATTTTGAGTTATTAAAGTCTTAAAAAAATGAAGGTATGGTGGAGGCACAAAAAATAGAGGCATTTAAACCCTCCTCTTTCTTAAATGATATGAAAAAATGAATACATGACCAATCAATTATCAATCAATTCAAAAATCTTTTATATGATGTTTAAAAATTAGATGATGCAATTTATATATGGCAAGTACGTATCTAAATAAATTTAGGCTTCTACACAATAAAAAAAAATGCATAAAATCAGAATATTTGATCAGATGACTGATATATATTCAATTCAAAATTTTATTTTTTAATCAAATTTATTGATAGTTCAGAACATCTACGTGCTTAATATATATAAGAATGGAGATATATACTATCAATAAGGGTGATGTACTGATGTGGTTAACATTTCAGTGCAAACAATTAAGCACGTCTTTCGGTGACGGGTCAAAATAAGAATGCTGCCACTTACGCTGCAAAAATAGCAAGGTTTTTGGAACTCACAACGGCATCTTCCCGGTGCATTGGCAATGTGAGATGGAGCAGACTTGGGTCTAATGATCATTGGACTCAAAGTGATTTTAATGAGTTCGCTCACTATCGGATTTGCTTTAGAATTCATGCGCATTAATTTTAAAGCATACGCAAAAATATGAGCGCGAATTCTAAAACAAATCTAATGGTGAGCGAACCCATTGAAACTACTTTAAATTCAATGATCATCGGACTCAAATTGTTCTCATGCAACATACATTCAAGGCTTGTCCCACATAGATGTAATCGTGGGAAGTTTTATCAAGCCAGGTACCACTTGGCTCAAAGCCCTCACATTCACAATAGTACACCGAAATCACATTTATTATGACCCTGCATCATTAACTGATTAACCTAATCATTAATCAACTCCTAACAATTATATATATATATATATATATATGAGTAAAGCTAGGGTGTGATGTGCTTACCAAGAGAGTTTGGTGAACACAACTCCAAAAGTCCATCGGATCGACTTCAAACGCCGAATCCAAACCGTTGAAATCCATGTACTTCATGAGTGATGCATGTACATGCAAAATTTTAAAATTTTTGAGTTTATTTGCTACACGGTCAAGCGGTTTGGATTCGACGTTTGACGTCGAAATTCGAAACTTTCAAAATTTTGCATGTATATATATCACTCATGAAGTACATAAATTTCAACGGTTTGGATTCGGGGTTTGACGTTAATCCGATATACTTTTGAAGTTGTGCTTATCAAATTCTCTTGATGAGCACATCACACCCTAGCTTTGCTCATATAGTTTTGTTAAGCCTCCAGATCAGTGATTTTCAAAGTAACTTAATAAATAGTAAAAAATATTCTACAAAATTATAAAATTTGGTCTCGAAGCACGTTTTAATATAGATATCACATCTAACGGTTTGGATTGACTTTTTAAACTTTGAAACTTGAAAAACAACTTAGTTGCACCTCACGAACAATTAATTTGATATTAGCCAACCTCTATATATATATATATATATGAGCGTTGAGTAATATGTATATATACTGAGCAATGGATAGAGAAATCAAGCGGAGTCAGTATGAATACCGATACAAGACCAAGAGCTAGCGTTTAAAAATTACATAATTTATGTCGTTAGTTTGGAATGTGAAAGAGAAACGTTGGCCTTGCATGTTTGTTATATATGCTTAGAACTAAAAGTAAATTACATAAACACATGTTAATTAAATCAATAGCCGTACGTCTTGTTAATGAGCTGCCTAACTTGTCTCATGCATATTTTCTTCGCTGCATTAACAGGATCGGTTTTGAAGATTTTGGAGCCCGAGGTGAAAAAAAAATTTGAGCTCTTGTACACACATTTTTTTTATTAATATACCAATAGATTATTAAATTTGATTATTAGTTAAGCAAGTTATAAATTAATCAATAGAAAGTTAACATTCAGAAAATGAAAAATAAAATCACTTTTTCAATGAACTATTTGTGCCAATACTGTTTTGGATGTCTAGACTCTAGAGAGGCTAGAGGCTGTGAAATATGAAATGATTCATTGCACCAATGTCCGCTTGGACATTTCTCAAGAGAACAGCACAATTAATGCATTATTTAATAGGCTATATATGGATGAATATAATGAGTTAATGACGACACCTCAGCAACTATTAAGGGATTTGATTAATGTTGGTTTCAAGCCAACTTCACCGGGTCCAGCCCCATCCACACTAATAACTTCTCATAAATAAATGGATATATATTTTATCTAATCAAATATATATTAAATGAGGAAAGTTGCTGAAATGTTGAGAATTCTAAATAAGAATGCAATTAACAACATGTACCAGAGAGGAATAACTAATTTACACATTTTATCCATGACCTATTTTGCTCGACATTTCTTAATTCGGAAGTAATGTCATTCTCACACCATATGGCTCAAGATCTGTTTGTATCCTCTCAACAAACACTATTAGAATCTATTTCAACCGCGTAAATATAATTGCTTAACAGTGTGGGTATAAAAAAAAAAATGTCATTTCGTTGGTACTGATGTAAATTAATGAGAGAAGAGGTAAAACAAAGTGTGGGTATATATGTACGTATCCTTTTGTGCAATGAAAAGAGAAGACGTCGTTGGTTCTTAAATTAATGCTTTAATTAGGTGACATCATTAATTGAAATTTAAGTCTTATACTTATTAAATTCCACAATCAAATAAATGAGTCAACAAAATAGAAAGTACAATTTTATTTCAACATTAAATAAAACTTCCATACAACAATATAATTAAGTTTGGAACATAATAAAATGTAAATGGCTTGAGAGAAGACATTATTGATTGGATTGATATTTATTATATATATGTATACTGATTATGATGAGTCTTCATAATTCTTATATGAATATTTGGTTGAGGAAATTAGCCAATCTCACACCACCTTGAGCAATTCATGTATTTACAACTGATTTTCGAGATGAGTAATAAGTATCTGTAATTGATGTATTTACAACTAAACCCTAAACCCTAAACTCCACTACTGTCATGACAATCTCCTGATAAATAAATTGAGAAATCAAAATATCATAAATATTCATTGATATGAAAAAAGAATATAGCTTCTTGTATAAATATTATTTGTTCATCATCCCTATCTCTTTTTCCTTCCTCTTTATGCCTCTATTTTGTTAGCTTCTTTGAAACTGTAACAGTATTTTTAAGTTAATGAACTTTGTAAAATTGAAAAATTAAACAACTTACTAGTGTAGTCATAGGCACACAAGTTATCAGGAGTATTAAGATAATGAAATGCGGAAGACCAAGGATATGCAGTGCGCACGTTGTCAGCCCAGCTACACATAGATGCGAGATTACCGTTGGCCGAGGAAGAAAGCAAATTTAACACAGCGCTCGATGCAATACTAGTGAGATAACTCTGCAAATTTCAAATCATTTATGTTTACATATGATATAATACTGCAATTGATGGCAGAACATCAATATAGTAGTACACTTATATCTTGTCCCAATTAAGAAAATAAAAATAAAATTACCTGAGCAATCTTGCAAATCATGTAATGGCCATCTGTACTCCAAGCACTGGATAAGGAAACGGATGAAAAAAGTGAAACAACAAATATTACAACAAACATCAAATTTGCCATGTATATCCTTCTCTTTATTTCTCTATCCCACTATCTATTTCTTTATATGTGCTTCTTTGTTCACTTCTCCAATTTATACATCTTTCAATTCTACATATTTCTCATTGAAAAAAAATATGAAGACCTGAATATGCTATGGAATATTATGTTATTGCTTAATATAACAGTGCAACATGAATATAGTGCTTTTTTCAATTATAAAATCATTTTTATATGCAAGCTTGAGACATTTAAAAATTAATCTTGTCTTCGAGGACATTATGAAAAATTCAATGTCAGAAATATAATAATAATTTGAATTCTTACAGATCGATGCTTGGGTACGGTCCATTTATCCTCAAAATGTTAGTAAAACATTTCTTGATCATCAATATATTACATGGAAGTTTCTAGCTTTTCTTTTATATTTAAGGGAGTACATAAACACTTAATGAGTTTTAAATTAAAATTACTTTTTAAATAGTTAGCAGTTGCCTATGACAAACATAATAAAAATTTCGTTAGAACTAATTAGAGATTTAGAGGATCTAGGAAAATTCTGTTTTTTTATCCAAAAGTCCTCTACTTGGTACATGACCACTTGTATAAAGTTTCTATTAAAATCTAAGTCCTAACATTTTCAAACAATGAAGACTGGACAGCCCATTAAATCAGTCTAAACTCTAATTTTAATTTGATAGCATATGCTCGAATTTTATTCTTTTTATATGATTTATATCTAAACTGTAATTTATATTTTTTGTTATGTTCCTTAGTATTTTTATATTAGGATGCTTAATAAGATTGCTTTATATTATACTTGTATGAGTACGTGAAATTCTTTTTGCTGAACAATTAATAATACATAATTCTCAACAAAAAATTTAAATATTATTTTATATTTTGAAGCATTTATTTTTCCGCGGAGGTAACTTTTCTCCGTGGTAGTGATAGTGCTGTCGGAACTGGTATTAATTCTTTATAATCATTTATCATCTGAGGTGGTACGATCACTTATGAAATATGTTTTAATGTCTTTGTAAACTTGATTGTACTGGATAATTTGTGGTAACTTTGTTTTTAGGAATGATTATGTAAAAGAAATTAAGTTTATAGCATTGTATAATAATTCTGAAGTACTAATTTTGGCTAAAATGTGTCTTGAGTTTCAAGAACTAGGGCAAAGGTCAAAGCTGAAGAGATTGAATTTGTTATATATGCAAGTTTTCATTAGAGTGATTAATTTGTTTAATCGTGGCGGGTTATATGAAGTCCGGCACCACTTGGCTCAAAGCCCTCAGTTTCACTATAATAATGCACCGAAACAAGTATGCTTAAAGTTTCTCATCTCACCCTTTGCTTAAACTCAATCCTCGTGATGGTGTTCCATACATTGAAGGTCACTATGCTATCCGAGATGGTCAACAGTGTCTCGAAACACTTCCTTCGCATAGAGTTCTTGGAACTCATAAACCATACTCAATGCTCCCAGAGAGCATAACAAGTACGACATCAAAGTGTCGAATCGTTTACATCTGTAGAGAACCAAAAGATGGTTTAGTCTCCCTTTTGGCACATGGTCATAAAATTTGAATGGTTTAAGAAATCATTTCCTTTTAATCAAGTATTTTACTTATTTTGTGAGGGTCGAATACCAGCCGGTTCTATCTGGGATCATGTGCTCGAATATTACACGAAGAGCTTGCATTGCCCTGATAAAATTGTGTTCCTTAAATACGAGGCAATGATGAAGAACCCATATGAAAAATGGTCTAGTAGAAGAGATCGTTCAATTTTGTAGCTTCAACAAACTCAAAGATATCTACTCGATCGGTATCCTCTACTGAGTTTTCAAGGAAACAAACTCAAAGACCTTGATGTCAACAAAAATGGAATAGCTAATGTAAACAATGATCTCTTCTTTAGAAAAGTTGTGGTTGGAGATTGGCAAAATCATATGACACCTGGCTACTAAGTTGGATGAGATTACCAAAGAGAAATCATGTCATTCTGGTTTTACCTTTGGAGCGGGGTGATGCTTTTGCACTTATAAATTCTCTTGTCCGAATATTACATGCGGTGCTTGTTGTATTTATATATATTGAAATTCTCTTGTCCTAGCTACTGTATATAAGTGGTTTAATTTTCAACAAATTAGATGATGCATGCAGTTTGCAATTAATTTGTTTGCCAAATTTGTGACCCTAGAGTTTTTAAGAGATTAATATATGTCGTAAATAAAACTAGCTATCTTCAATCCCGTCGACCATGTATGAGATCTCAAAATTAAATGGATATTTTATCTAAGAAAATATATATTAAACGACGAACGTTGCTGAAATGTTGAGAATTCTAAATAAGAATGCAACAACAAGTACCAGAGAGGAATAACTAATTTACATATTTTATCTATGGCCTATTTTGCTCGACATTACTTCGGAAGTAATGTCATTCTCGCACCATGGCTCAAGGTCTGTTTGTATCCTCTCAACAAACACTATTAGAATCTATTTCAACTGCGTAAATATAATTGCTTAACAGTGTGGGTATAAAGAATGTCATTAATACATGTCATTCCATTGTTTGAAGAGAGAAGTCATTGGTACTGATGTAAATGAGAGAGGAGGGAAAAAAAGGTGTGGGTATGTTTCCCTTTGTGCAATGAAATCTGTATCCTCCAAGGTACCTGACTCAACACAATTGAAAAGGACGGCCCAGATTTAATTTCATCCGGTTCTTGCTCTGGATGATTGAGGGGCAGTATTATTTGTGCTTTGAGATTTGTGCCAAGTTAAAAAGAACAATTTTGGACCATCTGATTCAATTGTACTCAGTCCAGTTACCTGAGAGGATGTGAATTCAATGAAAAGAGAAGACGAGGTTGGTTCTTAAATTAATGCATTGATTAGGTGACATCATTAATTAATGGAAATTTAAGTCTTATACTTATTAAATTCCACAATCAAATAAATGAGTCAACAAAATAGAAAGTACAATTTTATTTCAACATTAGATAAAACTTCCATACAACAATATAATTAAGTTTGGAACATAACAAAATGTAAATGCCTTGAGAGAAGACATTATTGATTGGATTGATATTTATTATATATATGTAGCCCATTATAATGAGTCTTCGTAATTTTTATATGAATATTTGGTTGAGGAAATTAGCCAATCTCACACCACCTTGAGCAATTCTTGTATTCACAACTGATTTTCGAGATGAGTAATAAGTATCTGTAATTGAACAAGTAAATTATTAATCATAATAGTAGCCGAGATGGAAATCAACTTTAAAACTTCAAAAGGAATCATTCATATATATATATATATATATATATATGGATTAAAAGAGTATAATATAATTTAAGTTATTTTTTTTGTCACAAGCAAAGTATCATACCACTTAAGTGGGCACCATTCGGGGCATCTTTGTATGCATAACTACAAGCCTGCAAAATGCTCTCTGATGCAATGCTGAAATAAATAATGTGTGGTTTCAAAATTAATGTTAGTATTTACAATAGAGAAAAAGAATTCCTTCTTTCAACAATACAATATTTTTATCTTACGTATTTGCACAAGCAGACAATGTAGAGCCACATGAGTTCCACTGACTTTTTTGAGTAGACTACATTGTCAAAAAAAAAAAGGCACAAGGCAATTAAAAAAATTAGAAAGTATACAAAAATTGGGTCTATACATAAAGCATGGAAAATAAAATATGCTCTAACATTGCAAGTAACTCATCATACCGTAATATTTGCTTTAATTGAATCTGACATTCTATTCACATCGTTGCCAAAGTAGTTCGATTCTGAACTTTGTATTATTTTTGTGTCCCATACCTAAACCAAACAATCAACGCAGT
The DNA here is from genome assembly GCA_964058845.1 of Carex sylvatica. Taxonomy (NCBI): domain Eukaryota; kingdom Viridiplantae; phylum Streptophyta; class Magnoliopsida; order Poales; family Cyperaceae; genus Carex; species Carex sylvatica. The sequence goes on from CAXKVR010000399.1 coordinate 16,657, forward strand.
TCTTTTGTCAATATTAATAACAATTCTATTTTGTATGTATTAATTTACATATATGGGTAGATATATCTAATTTTTTTGTTGTAATGTAGTTAAATGTTGACGACTTAACTGAGTGAAGGTTTGTCTGAACATTGTACCAGTACACTGTCATGCTATTGCCACCGGCATCTGTTGTAAAACCAACATGAAGTGGTTGATGAACGTCTCCCATAAAATGTGACAAGAACATGAGTGCTTGAGTCAAGTTATCTAAGGAGAAAAAAAAAAAAAGAGAGAGAGAAAAGCAGTCTCATTTAATATAACAATTAATTAGACTATTTCATATTTTTTTTATTTTTGCTCAGATTACGATCGAGGATTACTGGGAAAAACTACCAAATGCTTACTAAGCATATATATGTTTACCGTATGTATGTCATGCATCAAGACTTAAGCAATTTGTAATAAGAAATTCGAACTAAGAATCAATGTTAGGTACGAATCTAAACCAGATATATAGTAAGATATTGTATTGTTAATTAAGTTATTGTAAGCATTATCTTACAAGTTGTCGAAGGATAAGTTTTAAGTTGTGTTGTGTAATTGTTAATTGCTCCGACCACACATCGTCCTGATGCTCCACTACTATCATGACAGTCTCCTGATAAATAAATTGAGAAATCAAAATATCATAAATATTCATTGATATGAAAAAAGATTATAGCTTCTTGTATAAATATTATTTGTTCATCATCCCTATCTCTTTTTCCTTCCTCTTTATGTCTCTCTTTTGTTAGCTTCTTTGAAACTGTAACAGTATTTTTAAGTTAATGAACTTTGTAAAATTGAAAAATTAAACAACTTACTAGTGTAGTCATAGGCACACAAGTTATCAGGAGTATTAAGATAATGAAGTGCGGAAGACCAAGGATATGCAGTGCGCACGTTGTCAGCCCAGCTACACATAGATGCGAGATTACCGTTGGCCGAGGAAGGAAGCAAATTTAACACAGCGCTCGATGCAGTACTAGTGAGATAACTCTGCAAATTTCAAATCATTTATGTTTACATATGATATAATACTGCAATTGATGGCAGAACATCAATATAGCAGTTAACTTATATCTTGTTCCAATTAAGAAAATAAAAATAAAATTACCTGAGCAATCTTGCAAACCATGTAATGGCCATCTGTACCCCAAGCACTGGATAAGGAAACGGATGAAAAAAGTGAAACAACAAATATGACAACAAACATCAAATTTGCCATGTATATCCTGCTCTTTATTTCTCTATCGCACTATCTATTTCTTTATATGTGCTTCTTTGTTCACTTCTCCAATTTATACCTTTCAATTCTACATATTTCTCATTTAAAAAATATGAAGAGCTGAAATATGCTATGGAATATTATGTTATTGCTTAATGTAACACTACAACATGAATATAGTGTTTTTTTCAATTATAAAATCATCTTTATATGCAAGCTTAAGACATTTAAAAATTAATCTTGTCTTCGAGAACACTATATATGAAAAATTCAATATCAGAAATATAATAATAATTTGAATTCTTACAGATGCTTGGGTATCCTCAAAATGTTAGTAAAACTTTTCTTGATCATTAATATATTGCATGGAAGTTTCTAGTTTTTCTTTTATATTTTAGGGAGTACATGAACACTGAATAAGTTTTAAATTAAAATCATTTTTTAAATTGTTAGCAGTTGCGTATCACAAACATAAAAAAACTTCGTTAGAACCAATTAGAGATTTAATTAGATGATCTAGGAAAATTCTGTTTTATGAGCATATTTTCCATTTTTTAATTCAGTTAAAATTAATAAATTCATAGTTTGAAAACTAGTTATAATTTCTTATACTTTTCCAAACCGAACTAGTATATTTAAAAATTCAGAATAAAAAAATAAGAATTGGAACCAATTAAGAAGCCTGATTTGCAATTTCAAAATAAACCAATTAATTTAGTTATGGGTCTGGCATGTTTAAGGAAATTGCTTCTTTTTTTTATTTTGATTCTCTTAATCCCGTAGGCAATTTGGGATTTTATTAAATTATAAGGCCCAGCCCTCTTGGGCCTAGTTTGGTCTTTGAGTCGCAAATCAATGGTTTCTCTTCTCTGGGAAGTTATGTTTTTCTATTTCTCAATTGAAAAAAGAAAAAAGCTGTTGGTACTGGGTACTGGTACAAACATAGGGGTACTGTAAACGGAACGGATATTATCCAATTTCGTCCGAATCCAAATCTGAAAAATTACTTAAATTATCCTATCTGTATTCGTATCCGAAACTATCTATATCTGTATCCGAAAAATTATAGCAGATAAGGATATGATTAGATTTTTAACTATCCGTATCCGATCGTTTATATCCCTGAACCACAACAAATGTATTCTATGTTCTTAAATTGATTTATTAAATTACGTATTCATAATAATAATTTATTAAACTGCATATACATATATATTTTGATGAATAATATAACACTATGACATAATTAGTGACTAATATTTTGATAATATGATATATGTTTTGTTATTAACAAACTTATTATGAAAATATTAGATCTAATATTCGTATCCTTTTGGTATCCGATCTGTAGCGCTTAATATCTAATCCGTATCCGTATCCAAAAAATTATAACGAATAAGAATACAATTTGATAACTATCATATCTATATCCGACCGTTTACACCCCTAACAAACAGCAAAAGCCAGTATACAATCACCAAAAAATTGAAGTAACAAAAATAAATATTATATTAAACATTACTATAAGTGGGCAACTTTTGCTCCATCTCAATGGCAACAGCAATACAGATTTTCAATGGGAAATCACTAGAAGAGTCCATCATATTCATGAAATTAACTTGAGCTAGATTGGTTAGGATACTTCTATAATTAGTGATATTTTAATGGAGTCTAGATAACTCCATGACAACTATAGTCTATAAATAGGGGTATTGTTTCCCATTTTGAATCATTCAAACAAGAAAGCAAATCACACAAGCAAGCAAGTAAGAAAAGAGAGAAAGAAAGAGAACCAAAAAATGTGTTATAGTAATTTGAAGAATTAGAAAATATTTAATAGTAGAGATGTGATTGTAAAATATTGAAAACATATTCAATTGCAAAATATTAGAACCGATCAGTTGGAATTGCATATGGGGTATTAAAGATGGCCAAATTAACCATATCATTTTGGTTTGACAGCTGGTGTGGGACACCAATTGTGACCAGTTAACTAAAACAAATTGACTTGAGCAAATTGACTACTTTTCTAAAAAAGCCTATATTCATTTTGGTTTGTTTTAAAAAAAAAAGAAACGAAATTATAAAAATATAATTACTCCAACATTGATGTGAAGACAAGAAATTGCACTCATAAAAGACAATTTAAGATACATATTAATCAATTTTATTTTCAAAGCCGGTAGAAGTAATTTCCTCAAGCTCCTCCTTTCTGAGTCGCATAAAAATGCATGGCCGAGTAACTCGGGTGAAAATAGGCTCGTTCATAGCCGACTCCAATACGAGTCGGCCGATCTGACTTGGAATCGGTCGAGTTTCGGAACCATATAAATTAAACTTTCCATCTCTTCATTAAACCTTGCCATTGCGGGCTCAGGTAAGCACATCGGTACAACCACGACTTCTTCACCGACGCTGCTTTTAAAGCTCTTGAAGAAGGTCACAACCCAAGATAATAGCTTCACATCGTACATCCCGGCCCCCCAGCCGAAATCAAAGGTTTGAATACCAGCACGGGTCAGATCAGATACCATGAATGTCCTGGCAAGCATAAATGGGGGCCGTTCTCTTTGCACCACCATATCGGCCAGTGACTGTATGAAATCACTTGATGTGGCCTCTGCCTTTGCTTCCTTGACCAATTTCAATGCATACTCGAGTTGGCTAGAACACAACTTCCTGGCTTTACTAAATGCCACGGCACGTGCAACTGCATTTCCGTAGAAGCCAGTCGGTAGTGGCGGGACCATTTTCTCCCTTGAATTCACCGCAAACAGCACGCGGACTTCAAAGTCTGAATTATAATCTAGTGAAATAGTGCGGCTTCTCCAAATGGCAGCGGTAAGGAGCTCAAATCAGCTAACATGAGACATTGGCTTGAGTGATTGCACATGCTGTCGCAAAGCTGAGATCTCCTTGGGACCAAAGAAGAAGGTTCGGTGCATAAGGTTTGCGGGCGGAGTCTTTCGTATCATGTCATACTCCGCTTGAGTTGCATCTTCTATTGGCTCGTACTCCCAGTTCATGTGACTGGGGACTGGTGGGTCTCGTGCAAGTAGAAGGTGACGGTCCCACACAGGAAGTACACTCGGTTGTTTGGCGCCACGTGCCAACTCGCAGATGGCGGTTAGAAATTGCGCAATACCAGGCGCATCTGCAATGATGTGGCATATCTTCACCTCCAAGGTGAACCCACCACATTTAAAGCGCATCACTTGCATATACAGCAATGGCTGGTCGACGACTCGTGGGCCCATGACTGAATCAAATTGCAGCTGATCAATAAAAGATAATGGCTGTGTAATTGGGTCTCCTAGGTACTCAAGAGGCACATCTGCATCTTCCTCGACAAACATCACACCCTCTTCGATGCAATCTACAACCAGCTTGCCATCGGGCTGTTCCCTCAGCCGGCCAGCGATTGGATAGTAATATACCAGTGCCTTTGCCAGGGCTGCCTTGATGACATTGGCTGGGTCGTTGCCTCCATTTGAGGGATCGGCACGGTATAAATACATGTTTGATGGGTAATATCGCAAACTAGTCTGATCATCATTGTCTGACAGAGATTTTACCTCATGAGGCATCGGCTTTGCCGGAGCAATGACCTCTGGCTTCTTAAGTTTGACATTGAAGGAAATGTTTGAACGAAGAATAGATGTCATTGAAAAATTGTTGTTTAATTAGCTTAAGGCCCAAGAGATAATAACAAAGTTTAACTTCGGTAATTTGGCGGGTTGTCACGGAGAAAAAGGGAAAATCACAAATAGATCCTCATAATTTCACTTTTTTTAATAAGTGAAAGGAGCGGATAGCTAGATCAATTAATGTTGTTCTTTTTAATTTGAAAGATGTTTCTTATTTTATTTTAAAGTAGAAATAAAAAATAGACCCTCATAATTTTACTTTTTTGAATAAGTGAAAGGAGCGGATAGCTAGATGAATTAATATTGTTGTAATTTTTAAAAATACCATAATTAAAAAAAATAAACCAGATAATCATGATTTCTGAAAATTTTGAATTTTGACACGGCCGCATCCCGTAGATGCGGCCACTTTTTTTGTGGTCGTATCTAGGGGATGCGGACCATAAATAGAAGGCCGCATCCCCTTTTTTCTTTTTCTTTTTTTGTTTCCTTCATATTGAACTGCCGCAGGAGGAAAAAAGGGGCCCACAACCCAGCAAATGTCATCAAGACAGCCCTGGCAAAGGCACTGGTGTACTACTATCCGATCGCTGGCCGGCTGAGGGAACAACCCAATGGCAAGCTGGTCGTGGATTGCATTGGAGAAGGGACATTAATGTTTGTGGAGGCAGATGCAGATGTGCCGCTTGAGTACCTAGGAGACCTAATTACACAGCCATTACATTTTATTGATCAGCTGCAATTTGATTCAGAACTCATGGGCCCAGGAGTCGTCCACCAGCCATTGCTGTATATTCAGGTGAAAGGCTAGCTGGGTCAGTGTAAAATCAATTATCCTATATATTTCCTGTCTAAAATTTGCTTCTGTATATATGAGACTTAATTATTTTACACTTCATTTACCTTTTAATTTGGTCCTTCTGAAATTACAATAAAGACTTGCATATTTAATTCCCCATTCCTGAAAAAAAAAGTATTCTAGTATTTACTATGCATGCTGCTTTTATTAATTATTATATAAGTTAATAATTTGATGGTTGCCCTCCTAAAGTTCCTATATAGAGAGAGGGGGGTTGGCTACTATGCTTATATAAGCATATCTTCACATATACTTATATAAGCATATCTCCACATATACTTATAACTCATTTTTGTGTTTTCAATGTCCAAATAGTCGATCTGAACCGTTATATGTGATCTCTATATTGAAATGTGCTTAGAGATCAAATTTTACATTTTTGTGAATTGTTTTACTATTTATTAAGCCACTTTGAAAATCACTGATCCAACAGTGGCTTCTGATTTTACTGTTTTGTTAAGCCACCGTTGAATTAACGATTTTCAAAGTGGCTTAATAAATAGTAAACAAATTTAGAAAAATGTAAAATTTGGTCTCCAAACACATTTTAATATAGAGATCACATCTAACGATTCAGATCGACCATTTGAATATTAGAAACACAAAAATGAGTTATAAGCATATGTAGGGATATGCTTATATAAGAATAGTAGCCAACTTTTATATATATATATATAGACATGGGACTAAAGAAGATGCAACTCAAGTGGAGTATGACATGGGACTAAAGACTCAACCCGCAAATTTACCTTGTGCACCGATCCTTTTTCTATGGTCCCAAGGAGATCCTTCTTCTATGGGACTAAGGACTTCTACGGCAATGCATTTACACGTGCCGCAGCAATTAGTAAAGCCGGGAGGCGGGAAGTTATGTTCTAGCCCACTTGACTATGCTTTGAAATTGGTCAAGGGGCAGAGGCCACATCAAGTGATTTCATACAATCACTGGCAGATATGCTGGCGCAAAGGGTACTGCCCCGATTTATGGTTGCCAGGACATTCGTGGTATCTGATGTGACCCGTGCTGGTATTCACAGTGTTATTTCGGTTGGGGGAACGGGATGTATGTTGCGAAGCTAGTCTCTTGGGTTTTGACCTTCTACACCAGCTTTAAAAACAGCATCGGTGAAGAAATCCTGGTCGTACCGATGTGCAGCAGGGGTGTAAACGAGCTGGCTCGGGCCGAGCTAGGCCTTAGCTCGGCTCGTTTATTTTGGCCTGAGCCTGGACTGAGCGAGCTGGACCTAGGTCATCCGAGTCAAAAACTCCTGGCTCGCTCGTGACAAGCCAGCTCGAGCTAGCTCGCGAGCTGACGAGCTGATTTGTTAACAGTTAAGTCCATCACCGAGCGGGCTAGAGCTGAACCACGAGCCGCGAGCTTTTTTGACAGCCCTAGATGTGCTTACCTGAGCCTGCCTGCAATGGCAAGGTTTAAACAAGAGATGGAAAGTTTAATTTATCTGAAACTCGACCGATTCCAAGTCATATCGGCCAACTCATATCGGAATCGGCTATGAACGAGCCTATTATCACCCGAGTTACTCGGCCATGCATTTTTATGCGACTCAGAATGGAGCTTGAGGAATTTACTTGTACCGGCTTTGAAAATAAAATTGATTAATATGTATTTTAAATAGGGTTGCTAATGATTAAGGTTCGGCTCAAATTCGGCTCGGCTCAATTAGAGAAGCAAAATGATTTGGCTCTTAACTCGGCTTGGTTCGGCTCATGTAAACACTTGGGTCGACTCGACTCAGCTCACGAGCTCGCAAACCAGCTCGCGAGCCGACTGATAATAGTATTAGAAAATGTAGTCAACATTCAAAATGTTGTATTACAAACAAGCAACAAATTTTTCCTCGCTGAATATTCTTTATAGCTTTCTGATATGGTAGAGAATCCAATAGATAAGAATTTTCATTTCTCCCCTTGCATCATTACATTGATATTTTAATCCAGCTTATAAAAGAAACTTTAAGTTTCAAAATACAATCCATAAATCTTATGTATGCTCTCTAATATTTTGTGTTTTGAAAACGGTGAAGAAAAAAACAGAGACAGTAAAATTGAGCTGAAAATGATCGAATTAGAAAAAAGAAAAAAAAGTAAAGAAATAACATTCACTAATTGAAATATGTATCTATTAGACACTTTATTTAATGAATTTTTTTTTTTTTGGGCCAAAAGTTTTTTTTCAGAGGTTGTGGTCAATGACAATAATACTCAGTTTGTAAAATATTAGCAGGTTGTTGTTTCTAAAGCTCAATTTTAGACATGATTTAAAGTTCCGTGAGGAAAAAACAATAGTTTAATTTGATGACGGAGTCCACTATTCTTTACATTATATACCATATATTTGCATGCTTCTTCGAATGTTGAAAAAGATTGGAAATGGGATTCAGGTGACGAGCACGGCATTAATTGCAATTTTTAATTTCTAGTTGAGTAGTGACGAGCTAATTTGATAAAATTTAGTTAATAGTTTAAAAATATGAATCGGCTCGCGAGCTCGTGAGTCGAGCCAAATCGAGCTAAGTGTTTACATGAGCCGAGTTGAGCCGAGTTTTTTCTTTCAAAATCGAGCCGAGTTGAGTTTGAACTTTTTTTCAGTTTTGAGTTCAATTCGTTATGAAATATTGAGCCGCTCAACTCATTAATTTGCGAGCCGGCTCAACTCATTAGCAGCCCTCATTTTAAGTTGTCTTTATGAGTGTAATTTCTTGTCTTCACATCAATGTTGGAGTAATTATATTTTAATAATTTCGTTCCTTTTTTTTTAATACAAACCAAGTTTTTTTTTAAAATAAATCCGACTGTTTGATTTGATTCGGTCGATTCCATCTTATTCCGATTCCATGATCAAGTAATTAATCAATTCAGCTTCTGTGTTTTTTTTTTAGTTTTTTATAAAAGTAGTCATAATTATATTGCTCAAGTCAATTAGTTTTTTTTTATAAAAGTAGTCAATTTGCTCAAGTCAATTTGTTTTTTATAAAAGTAGTCAATTTGTTTTAGTTAACAGGTCCCAATTGGTGTCCCAACCAGCTGTCAAACCAAAATGATATTGTTGGTGCATGCCATTATTAGGATCGAGACACTTAATTTGGTTAACAGGTCACAATTGGTGTCCCAACCAGCTGTCAAACCAAAATGATATGGTTTGGCCATCTTTAATACCCCATGTGCAATTCCAACTGAATATGGTTCTAATAGTTTGCAATTGAATATGTTTTCAATATTTTACAATCACATCTCTACTATTAAATATTTTCTAATCCTTCAAATTACTATAACACATTGTTTGATTCTCTTTCTTTCTCTCTTTTCTTGCTTGCTTGCTTGTGTGATTTGCTTTCTTGTTTGAATGATTCAAAATGGGAAACAATACCCCTATTTATAGTTGTCATGGAGTTACCTAGACTCCACTAAAATATCACTAATTATAGAAGTATCCTAATCAAGGATGGAGCTAGGATTTTCATCAGAGAATGATAAAAAATTATCAATTTTTTACTTTATATCTCTTACTGTCAGCAATTGAACTACATGAAACTTTATCAATTCTATTTAAGAAAGCTAACCTAAAATAAGCCGCGACGTATTAACTCTAAGAAAATTAAAATTAAAATAAGTCTCTTTAAGCAAGCTGACTTGGTGTTTCTATTAACTTCTACAAATCAATTAAAAAATTTTAAGTTGACTGACTGCTACCAAAAATCGGATCACTGTGAACAAGAGACTACAATCATAATAAGGTATTTCAGACTACCTTTGTGATAATGCAGAGACTGTTGCTTGAATGCAGAGAGAGAGAGCATCTGGCAAGAGAGGCAGCGACTGAGCGACTCAATATTTCAAAACAGTGCCACCGTTGAATCAGCGATTTTCAAAGTGGCTTAATAAATAGTAAAAAAATTCAGAAAAATATAAAATTTGATCTCCAAGCACATATTAATATGGAGAACAAGATGAACGATTCAGATCAACTTTTTGAATTTTGAAATTTCAAATTTGGGCCGGTAGCACTTCGGCTTATATGCTACCAAAAGCATATTAGTCTCTCTCTCTCTCTCTATATATATATATATATATAGAGAGAGAGAGAGAGGGGTTGGCTATTATGCTTATATAAGCATATCTCCACATATGCTTATAACTCATTTTTGTGTTTTCAATATTCAAATGGTCGATCTGAACCGTTATATGTGATCTATATATTGAAATGTGTTTGGAGACCAAATTTTACATTTTTCTGAATTTTTTTACTATTTATTAAGCCACTTTGAAAATCGCTGATTCAACGGTGACTTCTGATTTTACTGTTTTGTTAAGCCACCGTTGGATTAGCGATTTTCAAATTGGCCTAATAAATAGTAAAAAAAATCAGAAAAATATAAAATTTGGTCTCCAAGCACATTTTGTTTTCCCTCTTCTCTCATTAATTTACATCAGTACCAACGAAATGACATTTTTTTATACCCACACTGTTAAGCAATTATATTTACGCGGTTGAAATAGATTCTAATAGTGTTTGTTGAGAGGATACAAACAGATCTTGAGCTATATATATATGGTTCGAGAATGACATTACTTCCGAAGAAATGTCAAGCAAAATAGGTCATGGATAAAGTATGTAAATTAGTTATTCCTCTCTGGTACATGTTAATTACATTCTTATTTAGAATTCTCAACATTTCAGCAATTTTTCTCATTTAATATATATTTGATTAGATAAAATATATATCCATTTATTTATGAGAAGTTATTAGTGTGGATGGGGCTGGACCCGGTGAAGTTGGCTTGAAACCAACATTAATCAAATCCCTTAATAGTTGCTGAGGTGTCGTCATTAACTCATTATATTCATCCATATATAGCCAATTAAATAATGCATTAATTGTGCTGTTCTCTTGAGAAATGTCCAAGCGGACATTGGTGCAATGAATCATTTCATATTTCACAGCCTCTAGCCTCTCTAGAGTCTAGACATCCAAAACAGTATTGGTACAAATAGTTCACTGAAAAAATGCTTTTATTTTTCATTTTCGGAATGTTAACTTTTTATTGATTAATTTAGAACTTGCTTAACTAGTAATCAAATTTAATAATTTATTGATATATTAATAAAAAAAAATGTGTGTACAAGAGCTCAAATTTTTTTTTTCGTCCCGAGCTTCAAAATCTTCAGGACCGACCCTATTAATGCAGTGAAGAAAATATGCATGAGACAAGTTAGGCAGCTCATTAACAAGACGTACGGCTATTGATTTAATTAACATGTGTTTATGTAATTTACTTTTAGTTCTAAGCATATATAACAAACATGCAAGGCCAACGTTTCTCTTTCACATTCCAAACTAACGACATAAATTATGTAATTTTTAAACGCTAGCTCTTGGTCTTGTATCGGTATTCATATACTGACTCCGCTTGATTTCTCTATCCATTGCTCAGTATGCATATTACTTGAACGCTCATATATATATATATATATAAAGGTTGGCTAATATCAAATCGATTGTTTCTGAGGTGCAACTAAGTTGTTTTTCAAGTTTCAAAGTTTAAAAAAATCAATCCAAACCGTTAGATGTGATCTCTATATTAAAACGTGCTTTGGGACCAAATTTTATAATTTTTTATAATTTTTTTACTATTTATTAAGCTACTTTGAAAATCGCTGATCTGGAGACTTAACAAAATTATAAATATATATATATATATATATATATATATATATATATATATGAGCAAAGCTAGGGTGTGATGTGCTCACCAAGAAAATTTGGTAAGCACAACTTCAAAAGTATATCGGATCGATGTCAAACGCCGAATTCAAACTGTTGAAATTCATATACTTCATGAGTGATGCATATACATGCAAAATTTTGAAAGTTTCGAGTTTCAACGTCAAACGCCGAATCCAAACCGCTTGACCGTGTAGCAAATAAACTCGATACTTTCAAAATTTTGCATGTACATGCATCACTCATGAAGTACATGAATTTCAACGGTTTGAATTCGGCGTTTGAAGTCGATCCGATGAACTTTTGGAGTTGTGCTCACCAAACTCTCTTGGTGAGCACATCACACCCTAGCTTTACTCACATATATATATATATATATATTAATTTCGTTATGTATCCATATATATATAGCACATTAAATAATGCATTAATTGTGCTGTTCTCTTAAGAAATTTCCAAGCGGACATTGGTGCAATGAATGATTTCATACTTCACAGCCTCTCTGGACTCCAAGACATTAAACTCTATCGGCATGCATGGGTAAGTAATTAAAGCAGCGAAGAAAATATGAGACAAGTTACACAAGTAATTAATTACAAGACTATGGCTAATGATTTAATTATGAATACACACATATATATATTAATTATAAGAACTCAAGCTCCTAGAATCTAAATTTTTGGCTTAATTTACTTTTAGTTCTAACCATATATAACAAACAAACAAGGCCAACGTTCTCTTTCACATTCGAAACCAACGACATAACTTATGTAATTTTTAAACGCTTTTGGTCTGGTATCGGTAAAAAGAGTCCGCTTAAAATGTGCTTGGAGACCAAATTTTATATTTTTTGAAATTATTTTACTATTTTTCATAGATTTTTAAAAATCACTGTTTTTTCAGATTTTAGTTTATTTTTTTATTATGAAAAACAGTGATATACAAAAATCCATAAAAAAATAGTAAAAAAGTTTCAAAAAATGTCCTGCCTTCATGAGTCAATTATGACAAATGATTTGGTTAATCCGTTAATGATAGAGCGTGATATTGACTGCAATATATTTTCAATGAAAAATATCACCATGGAAACAACCGCGCGCAATAGTCAAAAGGGATATATATACATGCAATTTTCCAATTCATAATAATTCCCTAAATCATGTTTAGACTATACGTAATTAATGCCATGCTGAATTTGTAAAAATATCAGATTACTTTACTCAAATCGATCGGGGTTTGACAGGATATACATAAAGTACTTCAAGTAACTTTTAGTACGATGCCTGTTATCTTCAATAATCAATAGTAAAGAAAACTACAGCATTAATTATTTCAAATTGATATTGTTACTATGTTCAGGAAACCAAACAATGAAGATAGAACAAAAAATAACTCTAATGCAAATATATTTAATTTGATAATATCATAAATATCTTAGCTCTCAGGTACAGATATAAAACTAACAGAAAATTACATGAATCTCATCATACTTGATGAGAAATAAATATATAGGTAACAAATAAATAAATTAGAAAAAAGATAAAGAAAACATTCCATGGCCAATATGTTGAAAATAACGGCTAGTTTAGGGAATTGTAAAATAATAAATTAGGAGATATAAGTTAATAGTTGTAATTAATATGTAGTTGGTAGTTGTAACGGCTAGTTTTAGAATTCTTCTATAAATAGAGATATATGTAAACCTCAAATTAAGATTGCAATAATAAGATTGTTTTCTTACATTTATTCTCTCTTACAAATTTAACATGGTATCAGAGCCCTGAGTGGTATCCGAAAAACCGAAAAGTGCGATAAAATTCAGCAAAAAGAAAAATGGCTCAAGAAGAAGCAGTGAACTTCTCGAAGCTAACCAATAACTTGCTCAATGGCAGAAATTATGTGTCATGGGCAAGGGCAGCCTCTAGGGCCCTGAGTGGTCGAGAAATGTTAGAATTCATTACGGGTGAAGAGAAGCAACCAGTAATTGCAGACACAAGCAAGATAACACCCGACGAAACAATAGCAACAAAAAAATGGAGAACTACAAACGATAGAATTGTTACTTTACTACTCAACTCCATGGAACCGACCGTATCCGAACTCTTCACGATGGCCGAAACGGCACATGAACTATGGGAAGCAGTAAAGAGTATGTATGGTCAACAAAATAATTTTTCTCACATCTATCAACTTATGCAGGAGATCCAACAAGAAAAACAAGGGTCAAGAAGTCATACTGAGTACCTTAGCGCTCTTGAGAAAAAACGTAATGAACTTCAATCTTACCGACCGTTTACAACGGATTTGGCCACACTTCAGAAACGGGCTGAGGAGGATGATATTTTTCAGTACCTCGCGGGTCTAAACCCAAGCTATGAAGCCGTAAGATCTCAAATCATGACCACGGTACCTCTTCCCTCTTACTCTCAAATTAAAAGTTTAATTCAACAAGAGGAAAGTAGAAGACTTGCCATGAATGGTCAAATTGTAAGCCACGAGAGACACGAAACCCATGGCTTAGCCGTAAAATTTTTTAATCAAAATCCTAGCTTTCAAAATCGCCCAAATCAATCAAAAAATGAAAAATGTAATCACTGTAAAAAGGATGGCCACACTCAAGATAAATGTTGGCATCTTTATCCCCATCTTAGACCAAAAAAATGGAAAGGAAATGATCAGAATCGAAATTGGGAAAAAAATAGTGAAAAAAACAGAAGTTATGCTGTCTCTGTTGAAGAGAAAGGGTTTAATGGGCTAGTGGGTTCGTCTGGAATTGAATTCGGACCCAATAACACCTTTCAAACTGTTACTGGGTATGGTTTAAATACTAATGGATCTGCCAGAGGATGTGACGGATCCGGTTTGGTAAGCCACGGACCCAATAACAGTGGAGGCGGACCCTTTAACCAACTCACCAGTGGAGCATGGGTTCAACCTGGCGGATCCATTAACTCTGGCGGATCCGATAACCATTTTTTCGGAAACGGGTCAGTTTCTGGCGGGTCAGCAGCAAATTTCGGAAACGGGTCATTCCCAGACGGGTCAAGAAGCCTTATGGGCGCTGGCGGGTCAGTTTCTGGCGGGTCAGGTGCTGGAGATCATATGCAGCAGTATTTTCAGCAGTTTTGTGCAATTATGAACAATCAGAACACTCCCAGCACATGTGGTATTGCTTCTAACTCGAAAAATTTCTTTTTTAATCAAATTATTATAGATAGTGGTGCAACAGATCATATGTTTGGGAATAAACAACTACTGTCAAACCTCAACCCGACCAATGGTAATAATTTTGTATTGGTTGCAAACGGAATGAAGGCAAAAATAAATGGCGTAGGAGAAATTAATCTATGCAATAAAAAAATTAAAAATGTTTTATATTTAGAAACATTTCCTGTAAATTTAATTTCTGTAAATAAATTAACACAAGAATTAAATTGTAATGTAATATTTTCTTATAAAAACGTTGTATTTCAGGACCGGGAAACCGGGGTCAAGATTGGTGAAGGATTTCTAGAAAATGGACATTATCTTTTGAACTCCAAATTAAATTTATGTGCTTCCGCAAAAGTCGTTAATTCTGATCTGTGGCATAAGAGACTTGGACATCCTTCCGACAAGATTTTAAATAGTATTTTAGATTTTAAAAATTTAAATTGTACTAATTGTGAAATTTGCAAGTTAGCAAAACAAACAAAACTTCCTTTTTCTCTTTCTACTAGCAAAAGTAAAGCTTCTTTTGATTTAGTACATTCCGATGTATGGGGACCGGCTCCAATAGAGTCATATAATGGATTCAAATATTTTCTTTTATTTATTGATGATTTTACAAAAGCAACTTGGTTATATTTACTGAAATCTAAAGATGAAGTATTTGATTGCTTTTATGAATTTTTATGTCTCATAGAAACACAATTTAATGCAAAATTAAAAATCTTTAGATCGGATAATGGGACTGAATTTATAAATAGAAAGTTTTCAAGTCTCTTTAGAGAAAAAGGTATTATACATCAAACAACTTGTATAAATACTCCCGAACAAAATGGTGTATCGGAAAGAAAAAATAGACACTTATTAGAAATGACACGATCTTTATTATTTCAAAATAATGTTCCTAAAATTTATTGGTCAGATGCCGTACTTTGTGCCACTCATTTAATCAATAGATTACCTAGTGTTAATTTAGAAAACAAAAGTCCATTAGAAATTCTTTATCAACAAAAAATCACTTATGATCATATGAGAGTATTTGGTTGTACAAGTTTCGTACATATCAAAAGAAATGATAAGCTTGATTTTGTATCACAAAAAACTATTTTCTTAGGATATTCACATTATAAAAAGGGCTATAAATGCTATGATCCAATTAAAAAGAAATTATATCTTTCTAGGAACGTTTCTTTTTTGGAAAATGAACCATATTTCAAAGAAAAAGAAATACTTCATCAACCATATTTAAATAATCAAAATGACAATATAGTTTTGCCTTACTTAGATGATTTGAGTCTTATTCCTAAAAACAATCATCAAGTTGAAAACAATCAAGAAAATGAAACTAATGATGACATAAATGAAAATGAAACAGAAGAAATTTTATCGATTAGAAGAACATCATCTAGAGAACGACAACCATCAACTAGACTTAGAGATTATGTGACATATTCGGTGCAATATCCAATTGAAAATTTTGTTTCATATAATAACATCTCAACCAAGTACCATACATTTCTCACTAGTATTGAAAAAGTATTAGAACCAAAAAATTACCAAGAAGCAATTAAAAGTCCAATATGGTGTAAGGCTATGGATGAGGAATTAAAAGCCTTAGAGCAAAATGAAACTTGGAAAATTGTTTCTCTACCAAAAAATAAAAAATCGGTTGGTTGTAAATGGGTGTATAAAATCAAATACAATAGTGATGGAACCATAGAAAGGTATAAAGCAAGACTTGTAGCTAAAGGATTTACCCAAACCTATGGCATAGACTATAACGAGACATTTGCACCGGTTGCAAAAATGAATACCGTAAGGATTTTATTTTCTATTGCCGTGAACAATGGTTGGGACCTCTACCAAATGGATGTGAAAAATGCATTCCTTCAAGGAACACTTGAAGAAGAGGTGTATATGACATTACCACCCGGTCATAAATTAGAAACAAATTCTAACTTGGCTTGTAGGCTTAATAAATCAATTTATGGATTGAAGCAATCTCCACGGGCATGGTATGGCAAACTTAGCTCTTATTTAATTTCTTGCAATTTTAAAATCAGTAACGCCGATCATTCTTTATTTACAAAATGTGACGGTTTCAATACTACTCTTATTTTAGTATATGTAGATGACATCATAATTACCGGAAATAATTTCGACCAAATTCAAAATATTAAGAAACAACTCAAGGAAAAATTTGACATAAAAGATTTAGGATACCTTAAGTATTTTTTAGGAATAGAGATAGCCACTTCGAATAAAGGACTTTTTATTTGTCAAAGAAAATATACACTTGATTTGTTAAAAGAAACCGGTAAATTAGGATGTAAACCGGCCTCTACCCCAATTGACAACAAATGCAAATTAAATAGTGAAGATGGAGAACCTTTAGAAGACATAAATCAATTCCAAAGACTTGTAGGAAAATTGATATACCTAACTGTTACACGTCCGGATATTTCTTTTTCTGTAAGTCAAATTAGTAAATTCATGCACTCACCAAGAACACCACATTTAGAAGCCGTAAATAGAATTTTGAGATTTTTAAAAAATAATCCCGGTAAAGGTATTTGGATGAAAAATAATAATTCTAATGATATATGTGGCTATTCCGATGCAGATTGGGCCGGAAGCTTTGATAGAAAATCAACAACTGGTTTTTGCACATTTGTAGGTGGAAATCTAGTCACATGGAAAAGCAAGAAACAAAATGTTGTAGCACGATCAAGCGCTGAAGCCGAATATCGTGCCATGGCATCAACCGCAAGCGAATTAACTTGGATCAAACAACTCCTATTAGACATGGGATTTATAACTCAAGCTCCAATGAAAATGTATTGCGACAACAATTCGGCACGACATATAGCTTCTAATCCCGTGTTTCATGAACGCACAAAACATATAGAAGTAGATTGCCACTTTGTTAGAGAAAAGGTTCAAGCAAAAGAAATTGAAACACCATACGTAAAAAGTGAAGATCAACTCGCGGATATTTTCACTAAAGGCTTGGATCCGGGTCCATTTGAAAAAATTATAAGCAAGCTAGGATTGTACGATATTTACATTCCTAGCTTGAGGAGGAGTGTTGAAAATAACGGCTAGTTTAGGGAATTGTAAAATAATAAATTAGGAGATATAAGTTAATAGTTGTAATTAATATGTAGTTGGTAGTTGTAACGGCTAGTTTTAGAATTCTTCTATAAATAGAGATATATGTAAACCTCAAATTAAGATTGCAATAATAAGATTGTTTTCTTACATTTATTCTCTCTTACAAATTTAACACAATACCACTGTTAGC
>CAXKVR010000400.1:0-20283 GCA_964058845.1 Carex sylvatica
AACCTGTACCGATAAAATTAGAAAACAGCATACATATTTTGGACATTCATCCTAAAAATAAATGGCTGAGATAAGCATAGATAAAGTTTATCATTCAAGGTTTATACATATTTGCCCGCCAAAAAAATATCCTCTAGCAGCAAAATTTTGGTAGTGTTTTTCTCTTCGCTTTTTCCCCCTTTTCAAATAACAGTAGTAATTGCAATGGAAACAAACCATTGGTTGGAATCAACCCAAGAAAAATATTTGCTTCCTTCTAAAAAAATCCAATCACTTTGTTCGTCTCAGAGACGAGCCCTGCCGAACTAATTAACCATGTGTATTGGCAGCCTCCCACACCAAATTCCTCACCACAGGGTTCGTCAGGTCTCGGGCCTGGAAAGCCGCTGTGCGCAATGTCGCGATCGTCCTTTTGTTGGCCTCAAAAAACGAGAAGCTGGAGTACGGTAAGTGATGCTTCTTGCACAACTCTCTGACAAGAGGTGATATAGCCCTAAGGTTGCACCGGGGCAACCGGGGGAAGAGGTGGTGCTCCACCTGGAACTGTAGACCGCCATGGAACCAGTCCATCCATGGTGAGCAGCTGATGTTCATGGTCCCCATCGTCTGCTTCTCGAACCAGTCATTCCCCTTGGGTGGTCCCACGTAAACCTCCGTGGAGAAGTGGTTCAGGGTGAATTGCACATGCTGTGTTCCTGTGACTGAAAAGCTGATGACCACAAATGCGATTCTCTCAGTCCAGCTGGGTAGACATGAGACGAGCAACGGAAACCAAACCCAGAAGAATGCCACACCTAGAATTTCTTGCCACCTGCCAAAGTTTATAGTTATAGTTAAATTAATCAATGCGTGCGTATTCAAATTCGTTGCAGCAGTGATCTGGTTTCAGTACTGTAGTCAGTGTGATAGACAACACTTTTGCATTTACTGTTAGGTCTAAAGAGTTAAAGACCAACCTGTCAGGCACATGGTTATTAGAGATGAGGAGAAGAATGGACTGTGCAAAAAGATTGAATCGTGCAAATATCATAACGGGGTAGTAGGTCCAGTGCTGGTAGCTGACAAAGAAGCGAGCAAAGCTGTCGAACACCATTTTGCGCTTGTAATAGACGGAGGTCAGGGATTTGAACAACTTGTCAGAGACAGCGAAGACTGGGATGTGCTGAAGGTCAGGGTCGTGGTCCAGGCTGTTGCATGCGATGTGGTGCACCGTGTGGTTCCGCTTCCACCACCCGATGCTGATTCCTGTCACACAATTCCCTGCCAAAATCTGTGCATGCGTTGTTTTTAAATTAGACAGTTGGGAAGAACACCAAAAATAATGTTGAATTTATATATTACTATTGGAACAAATTAATCTATAAAACTATAAAATTGAAATTTTGACCATTAGTTTGATCTGGTCTACTTTGTCAATAACAGACATCTGATGATTTGTAATTTTGTATATGGACCTGAATTTGAGAGAATCAAACAAGACAAGGGTGGGGCATATGTATCAAGGGGGCATATGTATCAAGGGAAGCCAAGTCCCTTGATCAAACTAATATAAATATACCAAAATAAATTAGACAGTTACAATCACCAATCACCAATCATTAATGATAGCAAAATAAATATACCAAAATTTTAAATCACCAAATAAAATTAACAACCTTATGAAATGAAACCCCAATTCAAAATTTTATTTCAATCTAACCTTTATTTATTTATAAAATTTCTACAGTAATACCAACTACATCAGAAAACTACATCTGAAAATGAGATTGATTGAAAGTACCTGCATTGCCCGGTTGAGTCCTGGCCACCCGTCAGCCATTACATTATAATGCCCGGAATCATGGCCAAGGAAACCTGATTGGCACCAAGCCGCCGCCATAAGCACGGCACAGGCCACATGCACCACCGGGCTCTCTGTGTACACCACCCCATAAACTATCATCGACATCAATACCACCATTAGCAACAGCGAAGTACAAGCACCATGTCCCTTCCTGTTAAACAAACCTTTCTGGGAGAACTCCGCTACCAACCGACGGTACTCACGAGAAATCTCTGACACCCTGTAATCTGACAAGTGGGCCACATAGAACCTATCAAGAAACGACCATGCAACGGGTGGGTGGTACGCGACAAATGCATCGGTCACATCTTGTCCGGCGAGGTTGAGCAACGGAAGGTCGCCGCCGGGATGGTCCTTGAGCCAACCAGTTACATCGTAAACCTTTCCTTGGATAGAGATCCAGAGGTCTGAAGGTGTATTGTGTTGCCGGAGCTCGGCGGTTGTAATGTACTTCTTCTCCATTCCTCTTTCATCCATTGTTTTTGTCAAGCTTTGTTTTTTTTTCTTTTCTGGGATGAAAGAGAAGAGAGAGAGAAGTAAATTATGAAGCAATTTGTGGATTTGTAAAGGGGAAAATGGTAAGGAGTGAGTGAATGCGCGTGACGCAATCCTACGTGTATAATCATAAAAAGAGAAAACTATGAATTTTGTCTCTTTTTTAAATAAATGGATGTGTCCATTTATTATACAATGTGTGCTTTACATATAAAATGGATATTCGGATTTATTTATAAATGGAGGGAATTGTGTGGTCGGCCAGCTGGTGAGAACGGTCTGTATCTGGCAGATCAGGAGCCTCTAAAAAGATCTCAAGCGAAAAAAACTTAAATAAACGTTCAACGACTTTGGGTCGGGATACTAATTTTTTTTTATTTTTAGAAAATAAAAATCATTTTGTCAAGAAACAGACTAATTATATTTTTTCTTCAAAAATAGCAAGTACTTAATCAATAAATTGGCCCAGAATAAAGTGGACCGAATCAATTATTCAATAAAATCCAAAAGGAAGATAACTGAAATGTTGATTTTGGATTTGGAAACCATAAATTTGAGAGCAAAAATTACAATCTTAAGAGCGGTGGAAATTTATTTATTGCCCAATTTATTCTTACCGAATTTGGTGAAAACGATGACATCAATTTATATAGTAAAAATTACTATTTTTAAGTATGAAAAATGGCAAAAAAAAAAACGAATGCCAAGTAACTATTTTTCTGAATTATTTACCGCAAACGTATTTTTAAGCTATTTTAACAGATTTTGTAAAAAGTTGTGTATTTAGACTAAAAATAAAGCAAAAATATCACATTTAGATAAATTCTAAAGATGATATCAAAATAGGACATTACATAGAGCATGTAACATCTCAAACGAAGTGCACAACATTCAAAATGGTGAAGAATGCATAAAATCCGTTAAGTCGGAAGCCGTACGGCTTTAGTCGAATCTCCATACAGGTTCCCCCTAGAGGTCGCATAAGTCCACGGGTTCAATCTATGGACTGTCTTAATTGGATTAAATCTCAATCGTTGACGCAAATTTTAAGCATAATCCTTCTAGAATGATGCACATACCTCACCTCCAAGATTGTCGAGCTATTTTTGGCATAATCTACACATAATGGATGAACCCCATGCCCCCCATGATCTCCACCATCTCTACACCTCTTTAGGAATACTATAAATATCCCTCTTGTAATAGAATTTAGTATGGGTGTTTAATTGTGTTAAGTCCAAAAATTAGACTAGATTAGAGAGTAAATTCTAGAGAAGGGAAGTGCAGCTATCGAAGTCTAAGGTGGGAGAAGAAGGTGTCATCTAAGTAGGCAAAAGTTCTTCAATCTTCAAGGATTGTGGTTTATGTCTTTCTTATTTTATTTATTTTATTTTTCCATGGCTACGAGAAGCTAATATACTCATCTTTAAGACTAAGGTTGTATCGAATTCTTTGTTATGGTTTAGTATAATTTATATTTCATTTTTGTTGATTTGAGATTTATTTATACTTTGAATTACTTTTTATCGTATCATTGTATACATAGTTCTGTCTAATATATGTTAATATCATCCACATACCAATAAGTGTAAAGTCTATGTATTTTTGTGTGAGTAGGATTATGTGTAAGAACTTCGAACACTTCGGCTAACGAGACTTAGCATAGTTCAAAGACTAGGGTTAGAACCCAGTGGGCTCCCTTGACACGATATCGTAAATCGTATCTTTAATTTATATTAGGAATTACTTACAAATAAGTAGGGTCTTTGGAATATTAATTTGGGGTAGAATATGATATGATCAATTGTGTTGGTGTGAGGAAGACAATCGTAAACTTATAACATTCTGAATTGCTAGCTCAAAAGCCAATTGAAAGATCGAAAAACCTTTCAAATCGCATAAGTAAATACCCAGAACGCCTACGGGTAGTGACAGTGTCGTATACGGGATCGCCTTGTGGGACAATCTGTGTCGAATGCGGCAATGATAGTGTCATATGCGGGATAGAGAGACGTCGAAATTATACTTTGCGTAATTTAGAAGGAGATGACCTAAATCCTAGAGGCTATTTATTATCTAGTTACATATGTTTCTTAATTACAATTAGCGCCATCACCTCAAACTATTATAAACCCAAGAATCTAAACTAATATATACTGTTAAATATTTAATATATTATTATATCTGTGGATGGACACTCAACATTACTACACGGTAGAATCATGCACTTGTTATCCGAATGAAATTAAAATTAAGATATAAAAGATATATTAATTTATACTAAAAGTAGTTTACTTATTTAGAGTAGGGGTGTAAACGGATACGGATAATCCGCTCCGTATTCGCTCCGTATCCGGAGATTATCTGTATCCGGATTAAACGGATACGGATAATTGCGGATACGGATACGGATAATTTTTGCATATGGTGAAAAAATGGCGGATACGGATACGGATAATTTCATGAATGTGAATATCCGTATCGTATCCGTAATTATCCGGATCCAAAATTACTCCCAACCAACTTTAACTTTACTGCTCCGGATAGAAGTTGTTATATATTATTCCATATTCATTTCAGTCTTAATTGTGGTATAAATGATAATCCAATATGGTTTTCAATTTAATCTCTTTTTAGCTGGTGATAGTGCTACAATAACCCAATTTCATTTTGTTTTTACCTCAATTTCTTCATTCTCTATTATTTTCCATTCAAGACTTTAGTCCGTGAATGTAGTATGCTTTTAGTCTCTGCTAAATTGGTTTTAGTCATTGTTTCAATACAACAACAAGTCATTTTTTTGTATCTTACAGTGCATAAATTAATTATCCGACAATTATCCGATCCGTATCCGTTGATTATCCTCTCCGTATCCGTATCCGTTTAAGGCGGATATGGTTTTAAATTTTGATATCCGTTTACTATCCGTATCCGTATCCGTATCCGCTCATTGAAAAACGAATACGGATATGATATTAGCATTATCCGCTCCGAATCCGCTCCGTTTACACCCCTAATTTAGAGTCATCAATAAACTAATAACAAAAAAAAGTTAAAAGTAAGAAAGATGCAATATGAAATTTAAATGCACATTGACCATAAAATGAAAATATATCTTAAGAGCATGATTTATACAATCTAAATACAAGATTTTTTATTTTTATTTTAATGCAACCTCAATTTATAGGAGTAGAAGTATAAAATATATCCTATAAATTTATAAAAAATATCTGAGATTTAATTTTATTAGTAACAATTTGAAACCAAAACCTTTGCCATTAAATTCCGCATTGTTATTATACGAGTATAGTTAAAAAAATTCCAATTATATTTTTGTTCAAAACAAATAGATACTAGTTTTACTAATTATTTTTTATAAATTATATTGTCGATGATGTAAACTTTCTTGTTATATTATATATCCTATTAATTTATTTTTTGGGAAAATAATATAAAATATGAAAATTATGGAGAGGGATTTATAAAATGATTATATTTTGGCTCCCAACTCCAAAGTCCAAACTCCCAAGTAGCAACGGCAACGTTCATTTCATTCTCCATTCTCCATATTGTCTCAGTAACAAATTGCATATGGTAGATTGGTAGCTACTCCCGCACAGCCCCTTAGCTGCTCTGCCTCTGCCTCTGCCTCTGCCTCTGCTCAATATGTCATATTTTGTTGCTTTCTCCTCCTTCATGTTCCTTCTAAATTAGGTTGGAAAGAGAGGGCAAGGGTAAATTAGGAATTTAAGGAGAAGATTTTCTCTGAGCACTCAAAATCAAAATTTATACGCTTACAATAGCACTAGCCATTAAAAAATAATTCAATTTTTAGTACCTCTCCATTCTTATATTATGCACGTAGCTGTCCTGATCCGCCAACGACTCAGATTGAAAGATAAATTTTCGATTTGATTATCAACCCTCCAATTACATAATTTATTTTATTTTAATTAAATACATCTATTTTATGTATATAAGTCTAAAATTAATTAAAAACATACTCGTCACATAGACTGCTGCATGGTTTGTCACATTAAAAATTGAATGAATTTCTAGCGATCTCTTTCCTTATTTCTCTTTATAGCTATATTTGATTCTTGCAATCGAATTATTTCCTTATTTTTTCATTTTCTCATTTTCCTCTATAGTTTTGACAATGAAAATGAAAACAATCATATCTTTTTTGGATTTTATTTATAGCTACTGTATTCGTTGTGAATAGATGAATAGCAAATCTTGTGCTGATGAAAACAATCATATTTTTCTAATTTGGAGAGAAAATAAATAATATCAAAGTTCTTGTAGATTATTTTCATCATACGGTCAGCAAGTATTTTATTGACAATTTTCGATCAATGTCATCCTTAAAGTAAGACAACTTTTACAAAAAAAAAATTTAGGAGGAGAAATTAATTGCCTTCGTATAAATTTTGGACTATTACAACTAAAAGCACAAATTCATACACATACATTCAAATTTAGCTTACCTCTTCAGAAGTTTCTCAAAGAAACTAGCTTACAAGTATATATGCAAATTTAAATCCTGATCACTCAATATAAGTTGGCTAAATGTACCTCTTTTTATTTAGAAATTGCATTTTTTTTTTACAAATGCTTAGATATGCAAAAGTTTTTGTTTTGAATTAAAAAAAAAAATTTAAGAAAAAGAAAAGAGAAATATCAGTGAATTGTTTGCAAAATATTCTTCTCGTCATAGAAATCCGGCTTTAGATATATGTTGCAACGTTTTTGTCGTACTAATTACTACGTACATTTTTATTCTTTAGCCCTGTATATGTGTTTTAATTATTTAGTGAGGACTGACGAGGCTGTGTCTTGTTGGTGTATTTGCATGTAGAAGGAGCCAGATTAGAGCTAGCCGCTATCATGATTAATTGCTTGCGGTAACTTCCCTTGGAGACCAAGTTCCACAAACCTAATTACATTACTAAATACACATTACATTTAATTAATTCAATTTTTTTTTTACTAAATTCATTGTCTTTAAAAGTTTTGTTACGATATAATATAATTAAGGTTAAGAAAATAGAATTGGATCTTATCCAAAGGACTTTGGACAAATTTGATCCAAAGCAAGACTAATCTGCGTTGAGATTTGTTTGAATAGATATAAAATTTAATAAATTTAAATGGTCCAAAAAAATGAATCTTTTGAGTTTATGCATCTCAACCATTCAATCTATTTTAAGATTCGTGCGAACTAGATTTGCACTAATATTAAAGGATCCTCTATGTTATAAGAAGAAGTCGGATTGACTCCGCTTTAAGATACGCATTTGTGTAGTATATGGATGCATGTATTGTTTTATAGAAAAAAGTATGAGTAGAACTAGGGTGTTCTTAAGTTCACCAAGTCTAAAACCCATCGAATTGGCTTCAAATGATAAATTCAAATCGTTGAAATCCGCCTACCTTATGAGTGATGCGTCTACATGTGAAAATTTTAAACATTAGAATTAATTTAGTATAAAGTCAATTTGTCAAAATTAAAATGTTTATAAATTTATTTTAATAAATTTATTTTTTGAATGTTTTTTAACTGCTGGACTTTATACTAAATTAGTTTGAATATTTAAAATTTTCATATGTAGACGCATCACTTATAAGGTAGGCGAATTTTAATAATTCGAATTTGTCATTTAAAGTTAATTTGAGGGGTTTTAGATTTGAATTCACCAAGTCCCTTGTTCCACTCAAAAAGTATATGGTGTTTTGTGAAGTGGGTTTGAAAATTTGTGGGTGAATCGAATCAACATTGATTTTTATTTTTTTATGCGATTTGTATATTGTATTGTTAGTGGTACTGAAACAAGAAATGGTTCAGTCCACCCTAGGGCTGGCAAAAAAATTCGTAGTTTGTGATTCGATTTGAGTTTGATTCGAGTTTGATTCGAGTTTAATTTGATTCGAAATGGGTTCGAATTGAAACGAACTAAACCAGATTCGGTTCGAAATTAATTCAAACCAAACTCAAACCTAGCCTGGTTCGATCGAAATGGGTTCGCGAACTTTTATGGTTCGAATCTCATAATAACATCGATCGTTCATTTACCTAATGAAATTAAAATCCAAGATAGAGAGTTATAATTTAACTTAGCCGACGCTCCATCGCTCTCAAATCTTAATAACCTAGTTCTCTTTCTGCCTCTCCCTAACTCACTCTCCCTCTCGCTCCAAAATCTAGCCGACGCTCTCGGCGACTGGCTGTCTCTCCTCTCTCCAGCCTAGATGGCTGTCTCTCCTCTCTCTTCGGCCGTATCTCCTCCTCCTTCTCTACCTTTCGGATTCTCACTTCATTAGATGGTCTGATCAAGAGTTTGATCGAGTGAGCACTCGAGATACGATTACTTGTTTTACTGTATATTTCAGTTCTTGTACTTAATCCTCTTTTTACCATTATTTGTTGTGATGTATTTTTTCATGAATAATTTTTCAACTTAAAAACACTCATTTATACTGGTAAAAGGAAGCCATGTGAATTTTTTCCCGCAAGAAAAAAATTAATGTATAAACTACCAGTATAACTAGGGCTGCTAAAAAATAATTTGGTTCGTAATTCGATTCGGGTTTGATTCGAAAAATGTGTAGTTCGCAATTAATTCAGTTCGAAATAGGTTTGATTCGAAACAAATCAAACCAGATTCGGTTCGAAATTAATTCAAACCAAACTCAAACCTAGGATAAGTTCGATTCGGTTCGATTCGGTTCGATTCGTTGCCACCCCTAGTCCACCCTACCATGAATGTCAATGATCCCATCCTTACTAAATTTGGAGAAAAAAATATAATTAATCTATTTTCTGACAAATGGATTTTTTTTCTTCTAAAAAATGAAAAAAATGGCGTTCATACAGGAAAATATCTAAATAAAGGTTGAACGACTTTGTGTGGAAAATATCTAAATAAACGTTTCAAAGACTTTGTTTTATTTGTGTGGTTCCTACATGAATTCTATATTATGGTTTTAGTGGCCCTACGTATCTCGTCGGTTTAGTACAATAAAGGCATATTCGTACCACGAATTTCTTATAAAAATTCAACAGAAATTAAAATTTAATGATATTTAATTTTAAATATATGTTTACTTATGTCATATCAGAAAATTTTAAAATTCATTCAGAATTTTTTGTTCTTTCCAACATGTCAAGAGTACCTCGCCTCTCTATGAAATTGACAAAAATAAAAGTTTATTAATTACGGATTTTTTTTGTGCCACCTTACTGTATAAAATTAAGAAAAAGTGAATAAAACTAATATATTAAATATTAAATAGAAATAACATATTGCTTATCAAAATATTAAATAGAAATACACATGTTCATGATTTGTTTGATGAGTCATACATCAAATTTTGGGGTTTGATGGGACATTTTAAAAATGATTAATTATTTATTGAGGTGATTTGAAAATTTGACAGCTCAATCCGACAAAAATAAATTTCAAATTACATCAATTTCAATCAACGACAATCGACAAATTTTTAATTAAAAAATAGTTGTATTTTTTACTTTCAATTTTGTAGTCATTATTAGTATTAGTTAAATAATTAATTGCATTACAGGTATGTGAAAAAAAAGGAAAACAAAAAAAGAGAAATAGAAGCTATATGAGAATCTTAAGACTTAACCTTCATATTATTTATTAAATTTCACAATTTTGATTTTTTTTTTTAAAAAGAGAGAGAGGGTAGGTTGTTAGTTGTTACAGTTGGTCTATACACTTGAAATTTTATTTTAGAGTTTTATAACGACAATAAAATAGGGGCAAAGTTGCCTATACACTTGAAATTATAAAACTGTTGTGTGTCAGTGTGTGTGTGTTTAAATAGTGGGTTATACGGTTAAGACCCACCGGTTTTTATTGAAACCATGGACCAGTGTTTTTAGAGAAATACAGCTGAGGTGTAAACCTCAATACAAATCCTACCTTACTACAATAACATACCCCTAATTAAACAACTACTACATGTCATAATCACAACATCTAACACAAAAAAACTAAGTAATTTAAAAGAAAAATAATAATAATAATTTTGCAATACATCTATTTCACATGTAATTATGGCATATTATTATTGTTTGAATTTTTTTTTTCTAATTTATGTTGATCAAGTTAGTTATATAGAAAATGCAATGCTCTTTGTGTGAAAGGTTACAATTTAAAAATTTTATAGAGAAATAATTTATAAAATTATTAAAGAAAGGTTGACCTCCAACATTTATAATCTACCTCTTTATTAATAAAGTAGAAGTACTTGTTTAATTAAAACATCAAAACAACAAATATGTCTCCTTATAAAATATCTTGTTAGATATTGTTTTTTTTATCAAGCCTACCTCTCATTATAGTAAATTTTTTTGTTAGCATCTGCACGCAACACACACAAATCAAGCAATCACATCTAATTGAAAGAGATATAATCACGCGCCACTGATATGATCTCCAGTAGATGTCGACGTGCCGTGAAAAATTAACCAAATTAGGATGAATGCCATGTACCAAATATAGCTTCATTACGAGGAATCCACACATGTACTATTTAGAATTTTTTTTAGAAACCATAAATAAATAAATAATTTTTTTTATCAAACCAATTTGATTGCTTAATTTGTTTCTTAGAAAAATCACAAGAACTGAGATACTATATCGGTTCTAGCCATTTTTTCACAGATTTTGAGAAAAAAATACATTAAAAAATTGTGAAAATATCTGGGATCGAATTTTCATATCGGTCCAAAAAAAAAAAAAAATTTAGGACCGAAATGGCATTTCAGTTCTTATGATTTTTGTAAAAAAAAAAACAATCATGTTGGTTTCATAAAAATATTTTTTCTAATTATGGTTTATAAAAAAAAATCTACTATTTATGTTGAACATGAAATTTTAACAGGAAAAATTCCATATGTTGAATTTCAACATGAAATTGAAGCCGGAAATTTTAGCAGGAAAATTTGCAGTCCTTTCCTGAAAAAAATAATTTTTTTGAAGAAATTGCGTTCCTTGGTAAACTATTTATGTACTGAAATATGTAGTTATAAATAAAAAAAATGGTATAATTAATAGATTAATTGGAGTGGATCTGATCTGGCTGTCCTTGTAATACTATAAAATATCTCCAGAGAAAAAGTCAAAAAGCATAACATGGGCATGGTCCATTGGACTTTTTCCAGCTAAAATTTTGGGCTGTCTTGATTAGACTTGAATTTGCAAATAATAGATCATCTAATGGACCTACTGCTACTGGTTGTCTGGTTATAAGTTATAACGTGCACCGCTTACTTAATTGGGTCAATTATCTCTCCTTGAATTAAAGATTTATTATTAGTTTTTATTTAATTATTGGGCCAATTCCTCTTTTAAACGCGTTGGATTCGATCAAATAACAAGGAAATTTTGCACTGCCAACGCAACACGTTCAGGCATTATTCATGGTAACTGTTTGTGTACTGTACTTCTTAAATATAATGTTTTCGGCTGAACATGGTGTCAACAGAAGCCTTCCAACTAAAATATATTATAAATCTTTTTTTGTGCGACGATATTATTTTGTCAATAAATTATATTTTTTCTTTAGAATAAATTTAATCGAAGGTTATTAAACTTTTGTCTTTCCTCATGAATTAATAACTAAGACAGATCTAGAATATTTGTCGAGAGAGAGGATAAGAAAATAACAAATTATATTTAAATAGCTAATTAAGTTCAATGAGATGTGTCTACTCTTTATTCACGCCAGTTAAGTATGGATAGACAATAGCATTTAGTCATGCAGTCTAGCAGTTGATTGAGATTGAGGAGGTTCATGCAGAGGATGCTCAGGCTGCTAACTTAGATGATTCTCTTGATGAGGCGCCACTCGCAGTGCGGATGCGGGGTTTGATGGTCAACAAGGCGAGGCAGCTGTTTAGTCCTTCTAACTATTAGGTTGTAGTTTTCGTACTTTTTTTTAACTCTAGTGTTTGTCATGTACTGTGATTTATTATATCAAGACACTTATTTTGTCAGATACAGTTTATTTATTGTAATATTTCACTTTTTTATTTGTTGTTTTTATTAGTTATAGTTTTTTTGTCACAGTAATATTTCTTCTTACATATGCTCAAACGAACAATATTTTCAACATAATATTTCTCCCAACAAACGTAAAATCTTTTCAAAATAAATGACATTAAAAACAACACAATTACAACTATTTTAAAAACTAAAAACAACAAAAAAAATTAAAACCACAAAAAAATATACAAACTAAAAAAAAAAACTGGGGGATCGCTGTCCCTAGAAGCGGCCAGGGACCGTTGCTCCTAGAAGCAGACCCCAATTTGGGGCCGCTACGTCTAGATTCGGCCGTATCAATTTAAAATTACCCTAATAATGTGGTTATTTATTATTATTATTTTTGGGTATGGTATTTTTAAAATTTTTTGGTTTTGTTTATTCCTACGTAGTTATTGAACTATTCATTTGTTCCAATCAAGTCATTCCATTACTATTTATGTCCAAAATACTAACAAAACATAAAATTAAATGAAGATAGGTGACCATATTTCATTACGGAAATGATAACAGAGTGATTTCATTACAACAAATAAAAAATTAACCCTTTGATCAGAACAGAGCAAAATCAGGTAAAACGCAAAATAGAATCAGAATTCTACCATGTTGTCTGATCGAAAGCTGAGACAACGAAGGAAATGATTTCACTTCATGTGACTTTTTTACCTCCAAATCACGTAGGAAATTTCCTCACCAAAATCAAGGAATTTGACGAGAATCGTACGAAACGAAAAGAAAAGACAGTGTGACCCCTCCTGGCCCGTTCTTCTTTGCTTGTTTGTTCTGATCAGGATCGAACACGGTGGTACCTCTCATCTCTTCTGACTAAGTTAGAATCCACCTCTCTTTTTCTTTCTAAGGTGTTGTTTTTACTTTTTATTTCTTGAAAACTGTAAACCCTAGAAGCAAGACTTTGATAGTAGTATATGTAATTTCAAAAAAAGTGAGTATAATTATAAAATTTCTAAGAATGAATTCATTATACAGAAAATGTTCAGTTAATTATAATATTTCAATTCAAAATCATATCTATTATATTCTTTTCTTTTCTATTATGTTGAATTCTTTTTTGTTTTGTTTCCAATTAGAGTATAAATAACTGCAGATAAACAAATTAAATTTAAGTAATTAATTTGTGACAAAAGACATAATTGAGTGACTATATAGACCTTTTATTTAAATTGCAATTGAATAAAATATTTGATCAAATATTCGGCCGAATAGACCAAATAAAAAACACACCAACGCAACACGTTCAGGCATTCATGCCTTGATGGCAACCGTTTGTGTCCTGTAGTTCTTTAATAGAATGTTTTTGGCTGAACATAGTGTGAAGTATTCCAACTAAAATATATTATAAAATCTTACAATTGAATTTCAAAATTTTACAATTGATTGTTTCATGTTGGTACTGTTTATTAGAAAAAAAAAATATAACATTCGATCCGTTATCTATTTTGTAAAAATAACTTTGAATTTCATTTTCAAAAATGCATGGACGTCATTTCAACCACTAAATTAAGTCAAAATATGTGATTTCCATTTTTAGTTGTACGACTGAGTCCAGTATACTCCAAACAAACAAACAAACAAACAAACAAACATGAAAATAAATAAATAAGATATAGGAAGAAGTATACTTTGGGTCTAAGTTTCGCGTTGCGTTGCGTTGCGTTTGGTCCGTTGTGTTATTGAGAACCTTCGAGAAGGAATGATGTGGTAAGAAAAGAAAGAGAGATTACTTTTAATAAAATGGTCAAAGTCTCGCGTTGCGTTGTTCCGTTGTCTTATTACGAACAGAAATCTGTGGTAAGAAAACAAAGAGATATTCTTTGGACGTCAAATTTTATAGTTTTTAGAAAATTTTCTTTTACTTTTTTTTTTTTAGATAGGAACAAGGTCATTGTTTATCTTAAGAATATATTTTCAATCATAAAAGAACATTAATTGTGTACTAATTTTTTTTTTTTTACAAATTTAGTTTTCAAATATATTTTAATATGAAAGATTATGTTGAGACGGTTTAAATTGATTATTTGAATTTTAAAAAAAGTAGAGATACGGACGTGACCAATGGTGATCGACTATCTATTTTTGGATTTTGAAAAATATTATTGAACCCGTACTAATTTCGTTTAAATTTGAATTTTATCTACTCCTAAATTTGAATTTTGCTTACCTCTGATGCTCTCAGTCCTTGATGAAATCAGTCGAGTTGCAACATATTTGAGTTTTTTTTCAATCAGTTTCAAATATAGAACAAATTTAGTAAAATTAGTAAAATTTGGTATTCTATAAATTCATTATATAACAAATTTACTAAGCTACTTAGATCAAAATTTAAAGTTTAATCGATAGATTTTTGAAACCGTTGCACAGAAGATCTCATACTATCCATAATACCCAAACCTTACTCTATAAAGAAATAAGTCGAATTTTAATGTAAAGCATTAATTTTTTTTTTCTGAGTTCTATTGTTTAAAAATGAGATGAACTTCAAAGGAATGGTGTTATGGACTATGCTTCAAAATAAAATTTATTACTTTAACCTTTTATATTATTCTCTAAACAATGTTAAACGTTAAATTTTTATCTTAACATAATTTTTCAAAAAAATTCGAATTTCCAATCTTAATTCGACCAATTTCTACAGATTCTTCTGATTTTGATTTGATGGTCAATGAGTGATAACGCCAATTTATATAGCGAAAATCACTACTTTTTAGTATGAAAAATAACAGAAAAGCGTATGCAAAGTATTCATTTTTCTGAATTATTCACCACAAATATGTTTTTAGGCTATTTTGGCAAGTTTTGGAGAAAGTTGCAAATTTAGGCCAAAAACATAGCAAAAATGTCATATTTAGATCAATTCTGAAGGAAGCGTCAAAATAGGGCATCACATAGAATATGCAAACACCTCACACGAAGTGCACAACATGCAACATGGTGAAATTTATTGAAATTTGACTAAGTACAATGCCGTGCGGTATAACCTATACCGTATACGGTATAAATCTAGTATCACACGGGCACACAGATCCAATTCGTGAACTGTCTAGTTTGGATGAAATCTCGGCCGTTGAGCAGCAACCTTCTAGAAGGACGAATCTACAGATGTGGCAGACCTTTGCTAGCTTGAAAGTCTATTTTTAGTATTCCAAATATGGTATGAGAGGCTATAATTGGCCCCTATGTTCTCTATAATTACACGCCTTAGGAAGACTATATAAACCCCTAATGTAATAGGAATTAGTGTGCATATTTTAGTTGTGTAAGTCCATAGTTTAGATTAGAATATTGTGTGTAATTTCTATAGTTGAAGAAGAAGAAGCTCTCGAAGTCCAAGGTGGAAGAAGAATGTGTCATCTAAGAAAGATGTTTTCTAGATTTTAGGTTATGTCTTTCTTTTATGAGTAAGGCTTGGGTGCTATGGATAACATAAGACCATCCCGTGCTACGGCCTCAAAAATATATCGTATAACCTTCAAAATTCGATTTAAATAGCTCAATAAATTAGTTATATAATACACTTGTAAAATACTAATTTTACTATTTTTAGAATTTTTTATGATTTATGAAAGATGGCCAAAAATAGCCTAAATTTTCTTTTATTTTCCTATTCATTTATGGCCATCTTTCATAAATCATAATAAATAGTAAAAAAAATTTCAAAAATAGTAAAATTAGTATTCTACAAGTTTATTATATAACCAATTTATTGAGCTATTTAAATCAAAGTTTGAAGGTTATACAATAGGTTTTTGAGGCCGTAGCACGGGATGGCCTTATGCTATCCATAACACCCAAGCCTTACTCTTCTTTTATTACTTCTTTTATTACTTCTTTTATTTTGTCATGGTTTTGAGTAGCTAAGCTTCTCCTCTTTAGGATTTGGATGTAATGAATTCTAGATTATCTCTTTATTATATTTATTTTTCTTTTTATGTTTATTTGAGATTTCGTTATTTTTTGAATGTTATTGAAATATGTCATTGCATACATAGTTCTGTTTACTATATGCCAATGTCATCCAAATACCTATAGGTGTTAAGTCATTGTACCTCGGTGTGAGAGGGGATACAAATTAGTGCTAAACACTTCGACTAACGAGGCTTGGTAGCAGTTTAAAGACTAGGGTTAGAACCAAGTGGGCTCCCTTGGTAGGATATAAATTAGATATCATCTCGAAGCATAATTAGAAATTTATTTATTACTTGTAATAAGTAGGGTTTAGGGTTATTACTTAGCGAGTAATATGGGAATGTGATGAATTAGGTTAGTGTGAGTGATTTAATTATATTACATCCTAAGATAATATGAATTGTCCCCCACAAGCCGACCTTAGAGTCGGAGAACCTTTCAAATACGCATAGAATCGAACCCTGGCATATGTAGGGAATAATAGTATCGGTATGAGGCTCTGTCTGCGGGGTGGTCTATACCGTATGCGATAGTGACAGTACTGTATACGGGTCCATATGCGGCAGCGACAGAAGGCCGTATGCGGGTAGAAATGAGTACCATAAATATGTATTAAGATAATTAGAAGGATTTCGTTTAAAACCCTAGAGGCTCCCTAAACTTGGCTTACAACAATTAGCATCTCCACCTATCAATGCCAGGGTAAACTGTAAAATTACCCTGTACCTTATTATTATTTTTATTTATTTTAGTATACACGCTACCAAACAAACTCGAAGAACCAAGACTAGTGCTAAAGTTGATAAATAACTTAAGATCTATCTATGTGGATAGACACCCGACCCTACTACACGGTAGGATTATGCGCTTGTAATCCGACATAGTAGAATTATGATAACTAAGTATATATTTTATATATACTAAAATTTAGTAGTCTCATTTAGAGTCATCAATGAGTCAATTCCGCTTCTGATAAAAATTAGTAGAAAATATTTTAATGATAATATTTAATTTTTTTTTTTTTGCATAAAAATTTCTAGCTATGCTACTGAACGCGAGGCACAAATGAGGCATGAAAAATCTGAAACATTTGAACCCTACTCAATATAATATATATATATATATATAGTAAGTCTACGCTACTTTGCGAATTAAATTGACTGTTTTAATTTGCGCTCATATCTCTAGTTTTGAAATCCAAATAGTTAGATGTTTAATCTATATTAAAAATGTGCTTGGAGATCAAATTTTATATTAAAATTTTTTTTTTTTACTATTTATTAAGTTGGTTTGAAAATCGCTGTTTTTATTAAAATTCTGCACCATTAAAAAACAGCGATTCTCAAACCATCTTAATAAATAGTAAAAAAATTTCAAAAAATATAAAATTTGGTCTCCAAGAATATTTTAATATAGATTAAATATCTAACAGTTTGGCTCGACTATTTAGACTTTAAAACTAGAGATATGAGCGCGAATTAAAACAACTCGTTTAATTCGCGAAGTAGCGTAGCTTTACTCTCTCTCTATATATGAGATATTTTATATGATTATTTTTACAAAATACATAATGAAAAAAATTTAAAGTTTTAATTTATTATGTTAATATTAAGAAACAAATATTAATATGTGAGAATGGACCTATAAGTAGAGGTGCTATTGGGTTGGGTCGGGTCCGGGTACTATTATATTTGGACCCGTACCTTAAAAGTGTTTGGGTCCAAATTTCAATCCATATACTAATTTGTTTCAAATCGGATTGGGTCCGGATCCGGATACCTATCTACCCCGTAGATATTTCGGGTCCAGTCTTTTGGTTCTGAGTAGATAGATACCCATAACTTATTTGTGGATTATCGGGTTCAGTTCGGATACGGGGCGGTTCCGAATCCAGAGCAGGTATAGGTCATAACTTCAAAGCATTTGAAAAATTATTTACATTTAAATATAATTATAATTTCTTTAACATCTCATTCTCATATAATAAATCATTACAATATAAAATAAAAACTGCTGCAAAATAAAAATCATACTATTAATCTTGTTCATAAATTTTGTGGAACTTTGATAGTATTTTCAGAATTTGATTGTTGGTTGTTTAGAGCACTCATGTTGTAACAAAAAATATTGAATTCAGTTTTTTGTTAATAGCTTTTGAATTCAGGAGGATGGAGAGAAATAACTTTTGAAAATAAAAATATTGAAGAAGATATATATTTTTAGAAA
The DNA here is from genome assembly GCA_964058845.1 of Carex sylvatica. Classification (NCBI taxonomy): domain Eukaryota; kingdom Viridiplantae; phylum Streptophyta; class Magnoliopsida; order Poales; family Cyperaceae; genus Carex; species Carex sylvatica. The sequence goes on from CAXKVR010000400.1 coordinate 18,565, forward strand.
GTAAAATATTGGAGATGACGATTTCATTTTTCTATAGTTCAATTTTTTTTAAAATTTTCATATCAATGAGAGCAATAAATTTTCATTATTATGCAAAGGATATCAAGGAAAAATTGTATTCTTCTATAACAAATATGTAGGAATATATCAAGGCAAAATTGTATTCTGCTATAAATAATGGAACATATATTATAGCAAATATGTTACTACTATAAATATCCGAGAATAAATTTGGCATCATGGCTCTCACGGCTTATGCATTAATATGCAAAATTATATTTTTATATATTAATAGTTATTAATATATATTTTCTCGGGTATTTATACGGGTATCGGGTCGGGTTCGATTATGGGTCGGATAATTAAATGAAACTCATATCCTACCCATTACAGTATCGGTTATGGTTCGGATCCGGATCGGATATTAAATTATTAATTTTGTAACCATACTCATAATTTAACCAGTTATATTTTTTAAACCATATCCTATCCAAATTAATCGGATCCGGGGCGGTTCCGGGTCGGATCCGGATAATCGGATAAAAGTAGCACCTCTACCTATAAGTAGGGCAAAAATGGAGCGGATTCGGAGCGGATAATGCTGATATCATATTCATATCTGTCTTTCAATGAGCGGATACGAATACAGATAGTAAATATATACTAAAATTTAAAATCAAATCCGCCTTAAATGGACACAGATACAGAGCCGATAATCTTTGAATACAGATACAAAACAAATAATTATCGGATAATTGAGTCATATGAACTTAAAGATAGAAATCACACGGAGTGTGTGATTTATTTTTTTATTCAAGATAAAGAATCATTATTATTATCACTATTGTCATGAAAATTTATTTATTCTCACTGTTATGGCTGTTCTTATTGTTTATTTAATAATTAATATATTATTTTGATCAACTATAACAAAAAATGTTTTTCGCATTACAAAATTCTTCACACACTGTAGCATAGAAGATCCACAGGATTAAAAAATGTTTAATAAAAGCCTAACAGGGCAAGTGTAAATTTATGGGCCAACAACCCATCAACTTTCAAATCAAAATAATAGAATAATATTCATGTTCGGACTACGAATACTTAGTCCCACAAAAGAAAACAAACAGTTGAGGGAGCATAGAGGAGAAAAGAGATTGCGCTGTAACAAAATAAAAGGCCTCTTTTGAAAGGCAAAGCGGATCCGGGTATACCACTTCATTCTGCTCCGGATAGATGTTGATATCCGCTCCGTTTGTAGCGTTGGATCCGTATCCGGATGCTGTGCTCTGTATACAAATATTATTCGGATCCGTTTTCACCCCTACCCATAAGAGCATCTACATCTCTAGTATTGTAAGAGTTTTGATATGACATTTTCTAATTCAATTTCAAAAATATGGAAGAATTTTTTATTAAGAAATTATTTATAAACTCCATATTTGTCAAATAATTGACTTAAATTATTTCTTCTTTTTAATTTATTGTTGAAATGACGCTAATGGTTGAAATGACATTATTCCAGGCAGTTACTGTTTCATATTATGTACAAATAACTCTGAAAATTTACACAGGGACAGGTAAAGCATTACCAGAGTGTTTCAGTCAAATTGGAAAATGGTACCCAGTTAGTAATTGGCAAGAGAAAGTACCAAATTATTTGTAAAATCACCTCTATTTATTGATTAGCAATTTAGCAATAACAAAGTGAGATGGAGG
>CAXKVR010000401.1:0-18079 GCA_964058845.1 Carex sylvatica
AATTGGCCGGGCCGAATCAATTGGTCTGATTTTAAATTGCAACAGGCGGCCCACGGGCCCAGCCCAATAAACACCCAGGAGCTTTTCTTTCTTCATTAAATGTTTTTTTTTTTTTTGTTGTTGTTGTTTATCACACACAAAAACAAAAACAAGAGGCGATTTGAAAGTGTTGGTTTGATTTCCTTGTTTTTGTTTTTAGAAAAGCATAGATAGCACATAGCAGCTGGAGAGTGTGGCTGGCACGCCTACACGCTTGTGTGTCAAGCACGATCTACGTCAAATAAAACAATGAATGCTGTTCACAAACAAGATAACACCAATGAACTTGTGCATTTGCATATACCACGCTGCATTCTTTCCATTTACATATTTTCGATAAAAACTATTTTGCGAAGGTGCCCTTGCAAAGTCAGTAAATTATATATAGAATCATTACTAGGAATTTTTATTTTATTTATTTATTTTATTTTTAATTTATTGATTATTTTTTGTTTTTAACAATAGCGTCTTCATTAATTTGTGAACTAAATAATGGGCATGAATGTATACCGTCATTTAAAATTTAAACTGGAATTCATTAACAGTTAATTTGACAATTTGAGTAGGATTCCAGATTAAATTATAGATTTGGAAGAATAAAAAAAAAAGTAACTAGATATATTGTTGGCCTTATATATTTATTGTGTGTCAAATTTTTATCTAATTAGAATTTCTAGTTGATATGACATAAAAAATATTAAATTTGAACCGCAAATGATAAACGATAAAATTGTATTTAATTTTATTTATTTTATCATGATATACATATTCTACATATCAAATTTCAAATGTCATGTTTTAAAAAATAAAAAGTTTTGTTAATAGGGAAAAAATTACAAAATTAGTTGCTGGTTAAAATAATAATTTTTTTAAAGGGAAAAACAAAATAATAAAACTTTCTAGGATGAAAAATATTTGGAGTGTGGACACCGAGCACTAGTCTAGGCATCAACTTAATTTTTTTTTTTTTAAAATCAATCCCAAAAGTTTAGATGAAATAAAAGAATGAAAAAAATATGATTGAGATAAGGTGGCAAGTACATTAGATGGAAGGAGTATGGATAAAGCGTTGTAGCTCCAACCAATCAGATCTCTCTAAATCTCGCTTTTCCAAATCTCCTCTTCCCTTCCTAACCTCACCCCCAACTCCTTCCCGAGTCCTATTACCTCAAATTTTGAGTTTAGACCCTAACCGTCCGATCAGAATCTGGGCACTTTATATTCGTGCCATAGGAGATCGGACGGTCTGTATACAACCTCAAAATTTAATTTACTTTAGGTATTTGAATTCCCAACTCCTTTCCCACCTAGTGGGGCCCACTCTCCGCCTCCCTCGCAATTAACCACTACTCCTCTCTCTCTCTCTCTCTCTCCCCACCCACCAATTTATCGCTCTATGCCTCTCAATTTGTATCTCCTGGAATAAACCATCACTGCTGTTCCAGTTTCTATACCAATAAAATACCAAAAAACCAAAAAGAGAGATATAGAGGATAACTATCGAGATGGCTGCGGTGAATGGATTCGCAACGGCGTTTGGGGGAGTAAAGGTGGGGACTTTGGGCCGAACAAGCCCGCTCGGTTTCAAAGTGGGGCCCAGATTGACGAAGAGAGGAGGAGAGATAAGGTGCGATGTGGGAGCCGATGTGGAGGAGAAGAAGGCTGCCAGTGTTGCAGCGCTAGAACAGTTCAAGATCTCTGCTGATAGTAAGTTCTGCGCTCTTCGTTTCCATTTATTAGTAAATATTAAGTGTTCATTGCACATTTGTTCACTTGTTTCAATTGGTATATAAAATGTGTGAACTTTTTATCAGGATATATGAAGGAGCAGAGCAGCATTGCTGTAATTGGTCTTAGTGTACACACTGCACCAGTCGAAATGCGTGAGAAGCTTGCTGTGCCAGAAGCACAATGGCCTCATGCAATTTCAGAGCTGTGTAGCCTTAACCATGTAGAGGAAGCAGCGGTTCTCAGCACGTGCAATCGCATGGAGATATATGTAGTTGCGCTGTCCTGGAACCGGGGAATCAAAGAGGTCATTGATTGGATGTCTAAGGTAATTTTTTTTTTATAACATTTGATTCTAAACCTAATTGATGAACAAGTCATCAATGAATCAATTGCAAGGGTAAAAGGATGAACAAATATTGATAGACAAATTCTACAAGGGAACTCCTGAGAAATACAACAAAAGAAATTTCTAAAAAAAAAGCTGGAAGAGGTTTTAATTCCTACAATCAACTAGTACTTTCATGCCAGCACAGGCATTGACTGTATTATTCTTGTATACCAACTTAACTTTAATATGATTGTTGACTAATAAATTGATTTTGTAATTGGTTGATTAATTAGTTTGCTAGTGATATAATATTATTATTTTTTAATACAGACAAGTGGTATCCCAGCTGAAGAGCTCCGTCAGCACTTATTCATGCTACGGGACAGCGATGCTACCCGGCACCTGTTTGAAGTGTCGGCTGGTCTCGACTCTCTTGTATTAGGCGAGGGCCAGATCTTGTCTCAGGTGAAGCAAGTGGTGCGTGTTGGCCAGGGTAGCGGTGGCCTTGGCAAGAACATCGATCGCATGTTCAAGGATGCAATCACTGCCGGAAAGCGTGTCAGAACTGAGACCAATATTTCCTCTGGGGCTGTCTCAGTCAGCTCGGCTGCTGTCGAATTGGCCCTTATGAAATTACCAAAGACCCATTGCCTCTCTGCACGGATGCTCCTTATTGGAGCCGGAAAGATGGGCAAATTGGTAATTAAGCACCTTGCCTCAAAGGGATGCAAACAGGTTGTGGTTGTCAACCGCTCGGTTGAGAAAGTCGATGCCATTCGTGGGGAGATGAAGGATATCGAGATTATCTACAGGCCGCTTGATGAGATGATGTCAGCAGCGGCCGAGGCTGATGTCATATTTACTAGCACTGCTTCTGAAATCCCCTTGTTTTTGAAGGAGCATGTAGAGGCACTGCCTTTAGCGAGTGAGGAGATAGGAATGAGGCTTTTCATTGACATATCAGTGCCGAGAAATGTCGGGTCATGCGTGTCAGGTGTCGAAAATGCAAGGGTTTACAATGTTGATGATTTGAAGGAGGTTGTCGAGGCAAACAAAGAAGACAGGCTAAGAAAAGCAATGGAAGCACAAGAGTTAATTACACAAGAATTGATAAAATTCGAAGCATGGAGAGATTCGCTTGAGACGGTACCGACAATCAAGAAATTGAGATCATACGCTGATAGAATTCGCGGGTCAGAACTTGAAAAATGCTTGCAAAAGATCGGAGAAGACTCTCTGACAAAGAAAATGAGAAAGTCGATCGAGGAGTTAAGTACTGGTATTGTTAACAAGCTTCTACACGGCCCGTTGCAACACTTGAGATGTGATGGAAGTGACAGCCGAACTCTTGACGAGACACTTGAAAACATGCACGCATTAAATCGGATGTTTAGTCTCGATACAGAGAAGGATATCATGGAGCGCAAAATAAAGGCGAAGGTGGAGAAGGCGCAAACATGAAATAGTTATAACTCATTAACACTACTACATAGTCTTTTATGTTTTTGTATCTATTGTATACACGCATTCAATTTTCTCATTTCCCCTGAGTTGGGCTGACATTTCTTCTTTTTAAAATCTATGTATGTATTCTCTCGCGGCTGTTTGAATAAGATGCTTGATTGATTGGAAGAAAATAGGAGCAATGTAAGTTAATTTGCTAATGGATGTCAATTCTGATATTTGTTGTAATTGATATTATACAACTATTTTATATTTTTCTCTATTTGTTTTTCCACAGTTACCCATGAAGTTTCTTAAATTTCAAATTGTATGAACCTCGTTATGCTGCCTATGGTTTCTGTTTCTTCACTCCAGTGTTGGTGAGAAAGAGTACGGAGTAGGTCTGATGGACATCATACCTACTTTTGGGTCCAATGAGCTCCAACACCGTCCGATCTGCATTAAGATCTTGTGCGCATGGAAATTGAAGCAGATACACACAGATTTTAAAGCAGAACGCACACTTCTTAATACAGACTGGATGGCGATTAAGTCCATTGTACCAAAGTAGTCCGATGGGCATCGGACCTACTCTGAATTTGGTGAGAAATATTTAGAAAACAGTACCTGATATTCTGGTATCCATGTGCTGCATGTGCACATAATTTAGTCCAGTACTATAACACTGGATTAACGCTCAAGCAACCATTAAATTAACCTGATAATATATATAGATTCTATCAAACACAGCGCTAATAATTAAGAATATAAATTAACATGATACAGATTGCAGAGGGAATAGGGGGAGAAAGTGAGATAAATAACAAAAATATGCGTTTCGATTTGAGAAATTTGTACATTTTTTTTTGCCTATGTCATTGCTCCTTTTTAATATTTATTACATATATTGGAAGGCGCTTTCGTTAATTAGAAAATTTTTAAACAAACTTAATTAGTGGTTAACCATGTTTTGTGATTTACCTAAAATAGGACTCACAATCGATTTTTATTTATTTTTAATATTTTTTAGCACGGTTGCCAACTGAAGGGTTTTTTTTTTCATTAAGTGGAAAGGACTTTACACAATTTATTAAATTATATGTCACCCGCTTAATTACTTCAAATGTGACGTAGGAAAAATAATTAAACAAAATTATAGAAAATATATAATTTTCTTTTTTGTTCTTTTATATTCTTTTTTATGTTTCATCTCTCTTCTTCTTCACCTCATGTAAACTAAACAGGTGCAATAATTTGTGAGGTGTGTTAAACACTTGCTAAGCAAAATCATTCCTTTGCTTTCTATATATTTGTTCTCGGCTGCACCGCCTTTTCTCTATTCTCTTTAATATAGATCATGTTTAAATCATTACATCCAAGTTATATAAGTATCTAAAACTGATTTAAGTAATCAATTATCTAAAACTGCTTATTTTGTTGAAAATAATAGCCTGAAACTCAATCCATGTTACCCTTTTTAATGATTGCTTAACTTGCCTATGCAACATTTTTTTAATGGAATCTGAGAGCTAGATCTCTACATTTTTCTTAAAAAAAATAAAAATTAGGGCCCGTGAACTAAACCCGTTATTTTTTTTTAATAATGTTGAACAATTTTATGTTTCCATGAAGCCCAAAGTTATAATGCTATCGGCCCACCAACAAATACGACCTAATAATGGTTTGTTCTGGGCCTACATGTTCAGCCTACAAAGGAGAGTGTTTATTAACTTAATTTCTTCTCTAGTAGACTGCTAAATTTGCAGCTACTAGTCAAGTTATTTGATAAAATTTTATATATTAAGGAACAAAACTAATCACTAATTATCATTATTTGTTAATCAAAATGTATCAAAAAAATTTATAAATCTTAATAAAAAATGAAACGTGAGTATAATTATGTATATATTAGAACAAAGCCTTTACAGCAACAAGGAAAGCTATTTCTTAAACATATTAGTGGCACATAGCTCACAAACTTGTTACTAGTTTACTAATTCCCTTAACACTACTTACTAATTAATTAATTATATGCTTCCCAGGTAAATTTGTTTAATCTTTGAAATTTCAGCTGCCACATCTTCCATTCTCATCCGATCTTTCGGAGCTTCCTTAGAACAGGCGAGGCCGACATGAACGAGTGGAATTATGCACTTCTCCATTACCATGTTCAGAAGGTCGTTGCTATTTTCTTGGTTGTTTTCAAGGCATTTGAACTCTCCAAACATGCTAGGATCCAAGATCTCAATAATTTTTTCTGGAAATGCATTGGAAACATATGCATGAATGTTAAAACCATCTTTAAACATCGCATCCGTTGGCCTCTTTCCAGTAATCATCTCCAGAAGAACAATTCCAAAGCTATATACATCACCCTGTGTGGAGATGGTGCTGCCCAATGCATACTCTACAATAAAAATTGCAAATACAGCAAACATTAGATAAAAAAATTATAGGAGATGTGTGAAAATTGTTGCAATTTGAGAAGTTGTGATACTTGAAATTTCTTAATTTACCTGGTGGTATATAGCCAATAGTTCCTTTCAGACCAAGCAAGGTTGTGGACATCTCTGCAGAGGTGGAATGAGAAGCAGCCAAGAACCTTGCGAGACCAAAATCACTGATAAGTGCGGTCATGTCAGTGTCGATAAGTATGTTGCCTGGCTTTATGTCACAATGGACCATTGGAGTAACACAGTGATGATGCAAATAACTCAGACCAAAAGCAACATCCATAGCTATATTTATTCCATGAGCCAAACTCAGCTTCTTTCCCGAGGATTTCGGGTGTATCCACTCGTCAAGGCTGCCATTTGGGATGTATTCGAAAACTAGAGATTTAAATTCATTCCCTTTAAAATCTATCGAGGAGCACGAAGTGATGACACCAACTAGATTTTTGTGCCTGATGTTTCTCAAAGATTCACATTCAGAATTGAAGCTCCTCAGAGCTCCATGCTGCTCAAGGTCAAAAACCTTGACAGCTACCGCTTGGTTATCTAACATTCCCTTATAAACAGAACCAAAGCTCCCTGAACCAACCAAATTATCCGAGGAAAACCCATCAGTTGCTTTTGCAATATCAGAATATGGCACCTTCTTGTACTTATTATCCCTGAATGGAGCGGGTTTAGGCAACTTGACGATCCTCTTATTCCTTCTCAGTTGGTACAGAATGCTGACAATAAGGCAGAAACATATGACAACAACAATTGTGATGATAATGCTGATGATCACCATCATTTTAGAGGATCGTGTCGATGCCTTTGGTTGCAAATTGTTAATTACTGGAAAAGGGCATGATGGCAGATGGAGTTCTGAATCACCGCTACACAATCCTTGATTACCGAGGAGAAATACAGCAGAGGCATTGCTAAAAATGCCACCTGTTGGTACTTCCCCAGTAAAATTGTTGAAAGAAAGGTTCAGATACTGCAGACCCCGAAGGGATCCGAGGAACTCAGGAATTCTCCCTGAGAGGTTGTTATGAGAGAGATTAAGAGATGTTATCCCTTTCATGTTTTCAAAGGATTTAGGGATACTCCCTTGGATTAAGTTGTCTCCCAAAAAGAGCTCCACCAAGGATGGACAAAAACCTAAGGACTCAGGAATTGTACCTGTCAAGTTGTTCCCTACAAGGGACAGAATATTAAGGGAATTCATGCGAGATACATCAGGTATGGACCCCGTTAATTGGTTGTGTGATGTATCAAGTTGTATCATACTAGTTAACCTTGATAGTTCTTTCGGAATGGCTCCTTCAAGCTGATTGGAACATATTTTGAGAATCTGCAATCTGGTGCAGTTTCCCAAACTTGCCGGGATGGTTCCGTTCAGTTCATTTCCCATCAATGTGAGATAGTATAATTCAGTAAGGTTGCCTATGGAATCAGGAATGGGTCCTAACAGTTTATTGTAATCAATCATTAACCTTCCTAATTTTGAGAGAGAACCAATGGTTGAGGGGAGAACACCTTCAAAGTAATTATAACTCAAATCTAATTCAGTGAGGTTCACGAGATTCCCGATCTCGCGAGGGATCGACCCCCCTATAGAATTATACAGTAATAATAGCTTCTGAAGCTTGGTTGAGAGGTTCCCTATTGTATTTGGCAAACTGCCTGACAGGTCATAATTGTAAGAAAAATCAATTGTATGTAAGGCACTGCAGTTTGCTAATGAAGTTATTAGGTTGCTCACATCTCCCTTAAAAAAATTAGAACCTAGGTTTAGAAACTGAAGTTTGGGAAATCTTTGCCCTAGGTATGGTGGAAGAGTTCCAGTCATACTATTGTAATACAAATTCAAGTAAGTTAGGGAAGAAATGTTGAAAAGAGAGTGTGGGACTAATCCGTAGAATTGGTTAGAAGAGAGATCTAGGTGCTTTAGGCCGTTGATACGGCCAAGCTCCCCCGGTATTTCTCCTTGCAGGCTATTGCCTCTCAGGTTGATTTTTTTAATGAATGTGAGATAGGCTATGTTTGGGGATAAGGAACCAGTGAGTCGCAATGCCCCGAGGTCCAGTGCACTAACATGGGGTGGATTGTTGTCATCGCAAGTGATTCCACGCCATTTGCAAAAGTCGAGGGAATCGTTTCTCCAAGAAGCTAAGGATGAGTGGGGATCAGAGAGCTTGGATTTGATATTCAGTAGAGTTTGTCGCTCTGAGGCAGCAGCAGCAGCAGAAATTAGATTGGAGTCAGATTGTGATAACCAAATTATGAAAATGGAAACAAGCATAGGAAACAAAGGACGCATCATTAGCTGTTGTTTTTTTGTGGTCTTTTGCCTAGTGTTTCTGAGGTGCACTAACACTGGAGACTAGTTTTCATTATATAGAGATAAAATCGCCCAAGATACTTCATTGAAAGTTTCAAACTAATAATTGGCCAAGGACAATTCATTGAAAGTTCAAACCAACCTACAAAGCATAGTGCTGCTTTTGTTTCATTGAATGTCCCCATCACAATATATAGATTGAATTATAACAGGGTAATACGAGAAGCTGTTTTCGTTGTTTCTTTGGACTAAAATTTTATAAGCTGCGTTTTGAGTTGGGGCCATTCAATTTAATCACTATTTAGAAGCCGTTTTTTTATTATGTTTTTAATTAAATCTGATTATTTTGTTGCATTTATATTAGATTGCACTGTCCGAATCTACAAAGCATGATGCTAACATGCTGCTATCTTTTCCAAATCTACAAGGATATTATCGGATATTCACACCTAAATTTTTGAATACTTGTCGGATATTATCCATACCTTTTTCACTCCTGTATAGACGAACCATTTAATTATGAAAATAACAGTAGGTTGGAACATTCAGTGCTGAGTCGTTGGGAGTCTCCTTTAACCTCCAAGTATACTGTTCAAGTCTTCCACATTTGTCAATTTGCAGAAAATTTAGCACATTAATTTGTCAATTTGTGCCACAGTTGTTATATATCATAGTCAATAATTATTTTCAATCAGTTTGAAACATTCAATGTTGTATATGGTTTTGTTCAGTTTTAAATTAATTTGACGAGAACTTAATAATTTAGATTTCAATTGTGTGGGTTTTACAGTGACAAGTGGACGTAACACAGAGATAAAAGGAGTTACTGCGCGTATGAACACTACATACGTACAACTAAGTGTTTTTTAAGTACAAATTCACAAAATAAGCGCCTACGGCCGGGATTTAAACCAATTATTTTTTCACAAAACAAGCAAAATAATAAAAATACATAAAAAATTGAGAATATCACAAAAAAGTTTGTTGTTAGAAAATAAAATATCAAATTATCGATCCTTCAATGGTTCGATCAAACGAACCCTGGAGACATCTTCTATATATCGGTTCTGGAGGAGATACATAGCGTACGTGTTCAAGCGGTCGATTTGGAAATTTATATTTTTTTGAAATTTTTTTACTAATTTTTTAGAATTTTTGAAAATCAGTGGGTAGTAAAACTTAAGAAATTTTGAGGTTGTCTTCTCGAGGAAGCTCCCTGGTGGGTCCTTGAGTTGAGCTATGCCGGTAGCGGATGTTAGGCTGTTAGGCAGAAGTATATTGTTAGTGAAACCTAGCATAAAGAAAACGGCTCCAAACTCCCAACGGGACTGTAGTTCACTTCCGAGTGAGCCACCGTGCGAGCCTCCACTCTCATTATGTGTGAACTAGTGTCTACTCTGCTGCTTGTTAGTTGCAAGTTTGAAGTTGTTGTTTAGGAGCCAAAAACAAGAGGGGCACCTGCCGACTCTCACGAGGGAACAAATTTCAAAAAAATAGTAAATTTAAAAAAAAAAAATGTATAATTTGATCTTCAAGTACATATCAATATGAAAATTATGTTGAGAAGTTTGGATCGACTGTTTGAATTTTAAAATTGGAGATATGAGCAGAAAGTAAAACATCTCTTTACTTCCCAAAGCATGATACTCTCTCTCTCTCTCTCTCTCTATATATATATATATATATATATATATATATATATATATATATATATATATATAGAGATAGGCTAATATACAATCGATTGTTCCTAGCCTCCCGTGCAACCAAGTCGTTTTCCGATTTTTAAAGTCTAAATGATCGATCCAAACCGTTAGATGTCATCTCCATATTAAAATGTGCTAGGAGACCAAATTTTACATTTTTTGGAATTTTTTTACTATTTATTAAGCCACTTTGAAAATCGCTGATCCAACGGTAGCTTCTGATTTTTACTGTTTGGTAAGCCACCGTTGGATCAGCAATTTTCAAAGTGGCTTAATAAATAGTAAAAAAATTCCAAAAAATATAAAATTTGGTCTCCTAGCACATTTTAATATGGAGATGACATCTAACGGTTTGGATCGATCATTTGAACTTTAAAAATCAAAAAACGACTTGGTTGCACGGGAGGCTAGGAACAATCGATTGTATATTAGCCTATCTCTCTCTCTCTCTCTCTATATATATATATACGAGGAGGGATCCACTTACAACATTTGAAAGTTACAACATCTTAGAGCATCTCCAACAGTGATTGCTTATGCTGATGTGTCAATTGTTTTTGTAATTGCTGGGTTGTATGGCTATTGCTTATTTAGCAATTGTTGGAAAGAATTGCTTAATAAGAAATTATTTTCTAAAGATGAGTTGGCTAAATGTTTAATTCTTATTGGTTAAGTGTTTAATTATCAATTGTTTGGTTGATTGTACCAATGTAGAAGTGAATTGCTTAATTTCTAAAATTTTCATAATTGTTATTTAGCAATTAATTTCAATTGCTGGATTGGAGATGCTCTTACAACAATTTAATTTTGTTATTTTTAAAGTCGAAACAGTCGATCCAAACCGTTCAACATGTAATCTCTACTAAAATGTGTTTGAAGATCAAATTTTATATTTTTTGAATTTTTTACTATTTATTAAGTATTTTATGCTATTCAGTGGTCCAGAATTATCTAAAAAAATAATTTTGTAAAATACTAAATAAATAGTCAAAAAATTCAAAAAAATATAAAATTTAATTTTCAAGCACATTTTGATACATATTACATGTTGAACGGTTTGGATCGATTGTTTCGACTTTAAAAATAGCCAAACTAAATTGTTGTAAGATGTTATAACTTTTAAATGTTGTAAGTGGATCCCTCCTATATATAAAGAGAGAAGAGTTGGACTATGGTGAGTTGTGAAGTAAGAATATTGTTTTACTATGTTTGAAAGTTAAAACAGTTGATCCAAACCACTCAAGATGATTTCCATATTGAAATGTTCTAGGAGACAAAATTTTAAATTTTTTTTAAAATTTGTTACTATATTATAATTTTTTTTAAATCATTATTTTTAATGGCGAAGATTCCATAAAAACAACGATTTTCTACCCATTTGTTTTAAACAAATAGTAAAAAAATTTCAACATTCTGCATGTAGATATTCACAAATCTCCCTTTTAGCTTGAGAATTGTCTGTAAGTCAGTCTTGGGGCAATTATAGTATAGACCAATCACCAATTTGTATCTGTCAATATTTAGTAATGACAAATTCGGATATGATGAATTTGTGACTTTGGTTAGGAAAAAAAAGGAAGGAAAGATTATGACTTATATTGTCTTGTGAGTGATACTTGCTGTAGCTAGTGGTAAAATCATATTTTTTGTATTTATTTTTATTTTTTCGATATGAATATGGATCAGATATTAGACTTATATTAAATGAATATGAATACTGATCAGATTTTTTTGTTTTGATAAAATTGGATAACTCTCACCTGTTTCATATTGAAAATTAATATAATAGTTCATACAATAACCAATGAAAGATAATTCCATTGTACAAAAACAAATAGATAATCATGAAAACATATTAAAGCTACAATAAGTGGAACAAAAATGTAGGCTGTGCTTCACAAAGAAGGGTGAAATGTCATTAATAGAAGGGGAAGGAAGGGAGACGAGGGTTTAGTTCACCTTTGCACAGTAATCTTACACTCCAATTTGGAGGTGAATGTTTTTGTCAAAAATCAACACAATGATAACCTTGGCACCCCTCCATACAATGGTTGTTCGCTTTTGTTCCCTCTCTATTTCTTCTCTCTCAGAGCAGGTGAAATCGTCGGTCAGCTGCGGTCTGAGGTGAGGCTCCCCTTCACATATTGTTCTTCTCTTCAACTGGAGCACACCATTAATAGCTTCACACAAAAACTAAGGAGAAGATAGGCTAGTTCTTTAAGGAACAATACAAAATGTAGCAAGATAACATAAGAGGAAGAGCCAGGAGAATAAGGAGAAGAAGAATTAGCATAAGAGGAAGAGCCTGGAGAATAAGGAGAAGAAGAATAAGGTGAAGCATAACCAGACGAATCAGAGGGTAGCATACTGGTATCGGCATTATCCTCAACTCTCTTTCTCAGGTATATTGACCGATCCAACTCTCTGATCCAGGTTCTTGAGCGGCCTCTGAATCCAGCATGTACGTAGTTTTCCTCTTCTAGGGTATCTGAATCTGACATATTATTAGACTGCCTACCTGAGTCAAAGAAGTGACATCCATGGACAAGATTAAAGTAAGTTTAAAGAAAGTATCATCCTGTTTAATTTTATACCAATAAGAGGCGAGTGAAATGATGGCAGTACCAACACTTGTTAGGGGTGGAATAGGGCAATTGTTAAAACACAATTTATTTTTAGTTAACCAAATAGTTCAAAGAGTGGCAGCTCTAACTAATTCAATTTATTGGGCTTGTTTTGGAATCTGTCCCTAAAGAAACACTTTTATCTCTTCATTTTACCTCCACTTGGCACTGTACAGTTGAAATGTAAATTATTCATTAAGTTCTCATCAAATTAATTTAAAATAGAGGAAAACTAGATAAAACATTGAATGTTTCAAAATTCAAACTGTTTGAAAATAATTTGACTATGATAAGAACTGTAATGCAAATTGACAAATTAATGTGCTTTTCAGAAAATTGACAAATATGCTTTTTGGCAAATTCAGTCAAAAACGAAAGACTTGAATAGTATACTTGGAGGTTACAGCAGACTCTCCCAAGGACTTGACAGTGAATGTTTCAACCTACTGTTATTTTAATAATTAAATGGTTTGTTTAGGATCCATTTACTCAACTCGTACTATATTCCATCAAATGACAAGAGGAAGATTTTTATTTAATTAATCAACTTATCAGATATGAATATAAATAATAAAATTTCGTTACTAAACAAATAATGATACTAATATTTCGTATTCACTTATAGAATAATAATTAAACTTATTTATATAGAAAGATGAGCTATAGTGAGTTGTGAAGTAAGAGTCTTGTTTTACAACATATTTGCATCTCTGGATTCTAGACCAATAAAAAGAGTGATTTTAAATTTTTTTTCTATAATATAGTAACAAATTCCAAAAAAATTGTATAATTTTGTGTCCTAGATATTTCAATATGGAGATCATTCTGAGCAGTTTGGATCGACTGTTTGAACTTTCAAAATCGTTGTTTTTCAAAAAAATATGGACAATAAAAACATCAATTTTAAAAAATTTCAATATGGAGATTACATTGAATGATTTAAATTGATTATTTAAATTTTAAAAATAGAAATAATAATAATTTCAAGCACATTTAAAACATAAAAGTAATTGAATATTTTAACCCTAATATATATGAAATTATTGTGGCATCGGAGTTAAAATTGAATCAATACATGCGTACGTAAAATTCAATATTAGCTTCACAAACTATCATAAAAATCATTATTCTATATATTTACTATGGCACCTAAACTACCAAATTAATTAGAAAACAACGAATGTATGAAAAGGACCAACCATACAACAATGAAAAAATTATAATGACAGAAATCTAAGTGGATCAACGGAAAACTTGAACGGCTAGTAATAAGCCAACATACTTCATTGAATGTTTGAACCCCCTTGACCAAGGATAATGCTTTGAAAAGTTCAAACCAACCTTTGCTTTATAATTTTCATTGAATGTTCCCATCACAATAGATTATATGAAAATAGGGAAATAGGAGATGCTAGCTGTATTTGTTGTTATTTCGGACTAACATTCTATGGTGCTGCACTCTCAGAGGTTAATGATACATGTAATTAAGTATGATGATGTTCAGTTATATGTAGAGTTCTTTACGAAATTTTTATTTATAGCATAAAAAAGAAAAATAAACTGAAACACTTTTGTTTGATAAGAATTCAACAAATACCTAGGCCGCACGGGTATTCTGCGGCCTTAAAAACTGAAGTCTGCAGAATGGTTCTGCGGTCCCAGGCTGGAGTTCGCTTAATGGTTCTGCGCCCCAACCTTTTTTTTATAAGATTTATTAATAAAAAAAATTATTTCTGTGATATATATAACTTTTCAGTTTACCATTTTTGACACGACTTTTGCCAACATGTATTAATTAATTAATTAATTAAAGGATCCAGTCAATTTATTTGCACATATATTGATTTTTTTTGTTTTTTATTAATAAATCTTCTCAAAAAAAAAAAAAATTGAGGCCGCAGAATGATCCAGCGGCTTGTAATTGTCAAAGTACACAGAAACAGAGGTGTTTTGATTTTTTTTAATGCTATAAATAAAAATTTTGGAGTGTACCTTTATGCGGATTTTTATTATCAATTGCTCTTTTAATTCTTATTACATATCAAAAGAAGATTAATTTTGAAGAAAATATGTCATTCCTCCCAAACGGTCAAAATAATTATTAGAAAGAAAAAATAAATATTTTGAAATTAAAGAACACACTCCTTTTCTTTATCTCCAAACTATTACAAATATAAATTAATTGAGCATCTAGATCATTCGAGTGTTAATATACAATTCACATCGACGCACATCTAGATTTGAGTAGGGATAATTAAGGAATGAACCCCCATTGGTATTTGTCCAATACATAAATTAAGTTCCTGGTGGCCAAATTATAATATTAGAGCATTTAAACTAATAATTAGAATATTTAAATATTTTCGAAATATAATAGAATATATATTAAGGAAGATATTTTGCCATGTTAGTTCATGTCTCTGTCATGTAACTATCACTAATAAGTCAATATAAGTCATAATTTTTCTTTATTTTTTCTAACAAAAGTAATAGACAATTCCGAATTCATCACTGTTGAATATTTGACGGATTCAAACTGCATGGACCAAATATTATAATGAGTGCAGTCAACACTAAATATAGAGGTGTCAAATAGATACGGTATCGATTAGGATTTGATGGAAGCATTTTTATATTTTATACTTAATTAAGATTAGTCTTACTCATTAAAAATTAACTTATACATATCTTATCCTTATCTATGAAAATAACGGGTAATGAAACGAATAACATTAATTAGCGAATAAAACAACATATATAATTTAATAAAAATATATTAAATACATCATGTGCATAATATCACAAAATATAAAAAAAAAAAAAAAAATTATCCCATTCTATAAATTTGTATCCCATTATTTAAAAAAAATATAAATCATTTATTAAATAAAATGATATATATTGTGTAAATCAATTTTGTCCTAAATTACTAATTGTAAAGCTATATAAAATGTTGGATAAATTAATTTATCATAAATTGTTAAATAAAAAAAATGTTTGAAATGTAATATAAATTAATCAAATTATAATAATTTTATTGATTCAGATTGGATTATATCTGTTATGGATCCATTGAGCCAACATAATTTTCGGTACTAGTGAAATTCATGTAAGAACTTGATACACTGAACTAGCTATACTAGTTACCATATCTTAGTTTGATCAGGTTTTTTTTTTTCAAGTCTCTACAGTAATGCATGTGAATATTAATTATCTTATAGGGTAACGAGTACGACATAGTTCTTATCCATACTCTTAATTATTCAATAAACTAACAAAAAATATTTCTTACTCATATCGGATAAACTAAAGTACCTTATTCATACACAACAAGGTAGGCACTTTTCGCGAGAGAAAAATCGCATTTATAACGGTACTCCGCTGCTAAAAGTATCGTCACTAATAAAAAAAAAAACACTTTTATGACGGTATTCCGTCGCGAAAAGTCACTTTTTACCCTCATGAAAAGTGTCTACCTTCTTGTTGTGATACCTACCTTATCGAATACTATACGGATCGAGTAAATACTTAAAAGATATTATTGACACCCCTAACACTATATTAGTAAAGAGTTCGATACAAGAAAACATAATGACTAATGAGTGTCGTTGACACTATTAGTAAAGAGTTCAACAATATACTCTAGTATCTCAAGTCGTGAATATCTGATCTTTGCTAAAAAGATATATATGTTTTTAGAAATTCAATATACAAATTACCGGAAACAAGATGCAACTACAAAAATATGTGAGTTCCCGCAATAAAAAATACTTAATAGTGTTGATATTTTTGTGGGTACTTCCATCAATTATGGTATCTCGCGAATACTTCCATATAGTGATACTCTCGAAAATAACAATTTATGATAGCTTAATCTTAACAATAGTAATTTTTTATCCTCGCGAATATCCATATATTCTTGTAGATTGTTTATTTCAATAAATGTATGGAATCAAACTATTGATTCAGACTAGCTCATTGTGGACAATAAGATTGAATTGTTGGTTGGTCCCAGTAAATTCCTTAATTATCACAATAATGACCTCACAATGTGGAAAACCAATGGAACCGAAGCATTAGATCGGTCTCATAATTAACATGTATATCCTTCACTATGTGTCCGTATGCATCGTATATGACAAGATCGATACATTATACACGGTTGCAGAACCGTGTCTATATACATTTACATACACGGTTCCTACATATCAAAACTTTTAAAAAAAAAAAAAATCACTAATACAGGTAATTTATACACGATCTTAGTTTTCATGAATAATAATAAGGGTTATATACACGATTTCTACAAGAGAACCGAGTATGATATTTGAAAACCAACACGGCTCTTATTTACAAACCGTGTATGTTACTCTGTATACATGGTATGTTCTTAAAAACCGTGACTGCTTCCAACCTTTTTTGTAATATTCCACTATAATTGTTAGCATTCAAATTTGCAAGCCGTTAAACATATAATATTACACATTCATAATTCAAAAAAAATATATTGAACAATTTACCACATACAACAAATAATATCAATATTCAACAATTCAACACACAGAAAACACTATTTCAATATTGAACATACATATAGATATCCATAACTCAACATTCAATATATATCCATAATTAAAAACACAAAAGTAAAACAGAAAAGCTGATACAAATTAAACCTGACGTCTTTTCCATATATAACATCTTGCATGGAAAGAGTAACCAATCGTCAATGAGGCATTAGTTGGCTCATTTGTATGTACTATCTTCCTCGTAGATAGTTGTATATATGCAGTGCCTTCCTCAGGTTTTGTGTTTTAGCTGTGAAAATCATGAAGTGTCGTTGGCTTTACACTACTACAGTCTTATAAGGAGACATACATGCTCATATTTGCTCTCAGTTATAATTTGCAATTAATGTATTCAACATTTACAAAGTCATATGTTAATAAGACGATATCACATAGATATATAGAAGCACTAGCAAAACACTAGCAATTCAAATCGAACATAGATAACATTACATCACAAAATAAGACTGACTTACAAAGTCATATATATTATTGTCGAGTAATTTCGGAATATTTTGTAGCTTATGTGTGCCCTGTAATTTCCGGGTGGGACCGAACCATTGAAGGATCGACAATTTGATATTTTATTTTCTAACAACAAACTTTTTTGCGCTATTTTTACTAGCAATTTTTTATGTATTTTTATTATTGTTCTTGTTTTGTGAAAAAAAAATTGGTTTAAAGCCCGGCCGTAGGCGCTTGTTTTCTGAATTTGTACCTAAAAAAACATGTTACATCCACTTGTCACTGTTCATGCAGTAACTCCTACTTTTATCTCTTCATGTTACATCTACTTGTCACTGTAAATCCCACACAATTGAAATCTAAATTATTAAGTTCTCAAATTAATTTAAAACTGAA
>CAXKVR010000402.1:0-22563 GCA_964058845.1 Carex sylvatica
TACAAGAAAAGTAAAAGAGGGAATAGGGGTTAAGCTTATTGGTGACATGGAGTGAAATAATGAAATAGGAGATGGCAGTACTTTCGGGAGAATCAAAGAGAAAGGGGAATGTTAAATTAGAGAGAAGCTCCGTATTTTTTTTTCTGTTTTGGGCACTAATTTATTGTGTAAAGCGACGATGAGGAAGGCAACGCTACAGGAAGGTGGAGCGATACAACAGAAGGAGAAGGAGAAGAACGAGAGGGAGGGATTAGGTGATTTAGAGATTATTAAATATAATTAACTTCAGTTATTTATTAATTGGGTAAATTTGTGAGTTTTTAAAATTTAGAAGGGTAAATATGATATTATGAACTTTAGAGGGGGAATAAGTAATTTTGATGTTTTTGAGGGGTATACATGAAATTCCCCCAATTAATAAAATCCATTTTTAACATGTAAACTAGTTATACAGTGAGTTTTGTATAATATAGCCATCATTTGATTCAATAAAAGATCGTTAAATCTTCAAATTATCCGGTGGACGGTAAAGTTTGTGTGGAATTATTTTATTATTTTTTACGTGCATTATATCGAAATAAAATATATATCATATTTTAATGTCGGAATTTAAATTTTAAAATTATACTTGATGATTAATAAAAGGAGAGTTCCAATGCCTCATCGTACCTCATATTTTATATTTTTGTTTTCAAAGTCCAAATTGTCGATCCGAACCATTCAACATGGTATATATACTAAAATATGGTTAGAGATGAAATTTTATAATTTTTAAAATTTTTTTTTACTATTTTTTAAGATGGGTAGAAAATCACTGTTTTTTGAATGGTTCAAAAATAGTAATTTTGTATCTATCTTAAAAAATAGTAAAAAAATTCAAAAAAAAATATAAAATTGCATCTTTGTGCATATTTTAGTATAAATATTACGTTGAACGGTTTGGATCGATAATTTGAACTTTAAAAACAAAGATATAAAATATGAGGTATGATGAATTATGAAAAAGATGAGACATTGGAAACCTCCTTTAATAAAAATGTAGTTTACACTTAAATTATTAATTTGAAATACAAAAAGGCCAAATTGCCATCATATGTTTATAGTGTAATAAATAAGTATTTATAGTTTGCGACCTTTTAATTTGTAGAATATATATTTTTAAATATTGACGTTTGTGTTGTTTATCACAAGATAGAAAATGTTTGCCTTTCTATATTTATTTTGAGTGGTTTAATTTACTTTTATAGTTAGATATAATATTATAAACAAGTAAAATTGATATAGCAATTTTTATTATTTCTAAAGGTGATATGAAGAATTTCAAAGTAAATGCGAAGTATTAAAACTCGTGAAGTAATTTAATTTATTAAGGATACTAAGATTGATTCATATCTTAAAATTAATTTAGTTAGGTTGGATTAGTAGTCGGAGGAATAATTATCACAGATCAGAAAAATTAGAGAATATGTACCAAAATGAAAAACTTGATGACCTTATTTTAAACAAACCTAGAAAAAAAATTAATAAACAATTTTATCATCAATTTGATCATCAATTTGATCATCAATTTTATTAAATGAAAGAGCTTGTATTATATTACATCTTATTGATCAATTTTACTTTATCATAAATTTGATCGATTACCTTTTTGTATGGATATTTATTAAAAAATAAATAAATATCATTAAAAAATATCAAAAGTAATTTAATTATAACAGTAAATAACATTAATTTTTTATAATATATATCCATAATTAATAAACAGATAATTATAACTTAAATTATATCCGCATTCATTGTATGAATATTCGGATATCTAATTTTTAAATAATACGGATCGGATATTACTGTTCCGTTTTCACATCCTAATTACAAGCTTGACTCGGATTGACCCCAGAAATTCATATATTACAGGCTTTTAGTACTCATCAGTGTATTCTTGATCAGACGGTCCGGATTGAAACTCAAAAATTAAGTTACCTTTGTACAATTCTCTGAGGTAACAGAATATTTATGTTTGGATCACGGACGTCCGATCGGAATCCGGTCAATCCGATCCGAGCTGGAATACCGGGGTACGCTTTAATAGTCGTGTGGATTCTGATTTCACGGTCCAGATCCGAGCAATCCGATCCGAGCTGGAATACCTTAGGTAAAACGAATTCCTTGTATAAGTCGGTTGGCTTCAGATAAGCGGTTCTACGACCCAATATCACCTCTTCCCGATACAACACAATTTATCAGTTTCAGGCATTCTGTATAGAAAAAACAAGGAAAAAGGGGCTCTCAATCAGATTTGGGATAGAGCTAACCAGGAACAACCATGGTGTTCGTTCAAACCCTAGATCGCAAAACCCTAGCACTAGACCTCAATCCCCGTTCCACCTCCCTTCTATCCCTCAAGCTCTCCATCGAATCCCTAACTGGTATTCCTCTCCACCACCAGCGCCTCTTCCTCTCTTCTCGTCGGTTGCTCGCTCAATCCCCTTCGACCGACTCCACAACGATTCTCTCTTCTTTCTCTGTCACCGCCACTTCAACCCTAACGCTGCACATCCCCCTCTTAGGTGGCATGCAAGCACCTGTTCCACCCCGCCCGGCCAAGTATGATTTCCTCAGTTCTAAGCCGCCTTCTAATTACGTTGCTGGGTTGGGTCGTGGTGCTACTGGTTTCACAACTCGATCTGATATTGGTCCAGCCCGTGCTGCGCCTGATCTACCTGACCGATCGACCGCCCTTGGTGCCGCACCTGCTGGACCTGTTGGTCGTGGCCGTGGCAAGGGTCCTGGTGAGGAGGAAGAAGAAGAGGAGGCTGATGAGAAGGGCTATGATGAAAACCAAAAGTTTGATGAATTCGAAGGGAATGATGTGGGTTTATTTGCTTCGGCGGAGTACGACGAGGATGACAAAGAGGCTGATGAAGTTTGGGAAGCTATAGATAAACAAATGGATTTAAGGAGAAAGGATCGGCGTGAGGCAAGGTTGAAACAGGAGATAGAGAAGTACCGTGCTTCAAACCCTAAAATCACCGAACAATTTGCAGATTTGAAGAGAAAGTTAGCAGATGTGACACCGCAAGAGTGGGATAGCATACCAGAAATAGGTGATTATTCAAACAGGAACAAGAAGAAGCGGTTTGAGAGTTTTGTACCCATACCTGATACTCTACTAGAGAAGGCAAGACAGGAACAGGAGCATGTTACGGCTCTTGACCCAAAAAGCCGTGCAGCTGGTGGGACCGAAACTCCGTGGAACCAAACCCCAGTTACTGATCTAACTGCAGTTGGTGAAGGGAGAGGCACTGTGCTTTCTCTAAAGTTGGATCGGTTGTCTGATTCTGTGTCAGGTCTAACTGTGGTGGATCCAAAGGGTTATTTAACTGATCTGAAGAGCATGAAGATAACTAGTGATGCTGAAATTTCAGATATTAAGAAAGCTAGGTTGCTACTCAAATCTGTGATTCAAACTAACCCTAAGCATCCCCCCGGTTGGATTGCCGCGGCTAGGTTAGAAGAAGTTGCAGGTAAGATCAATGCTGCAAGAGAGCTGATTCAAAGAGGGTGTGAAGAATGCCCTAAAAATGAAGATGTATGGCTTGAGGCATGTCGTTTGGCTAGTCCTGACAATGCCAAGGCAGTTATTGCAAAAGGAATTAAGGCGATACCAAATTCGGTCAAACTTTGGATGCAAGCTTCCGAGCTAGAGACTAACAATGTGAACAAGAGTCGAGTGTTACGTAAGGGTTTGGAGCATATACCCGATTCGGTGAGGCTTTGGAAAGCTGTGGTTGGAATGGCAAATGAAGATGATGCAAGGGTGTTGCTGCACAGAGCAGTTGAGTGCTGTCCTCTCCATGTGGAATTGTGGATTGCTTTGGCTAGGCTAGAGACTTACGATCAGTCGAAAAAGGTACTTAACAAGGCCAGAGAGAAGCTACCGAAAGAACCTGCAATTTGGATTACTGCAGCTAAGCTTGAGGAAGCGCATGGTAATACACAGTCAGTTTCTAAGGTGATTGAAAGAGGTATAAGGTCTTTGCAAAAGGAGGGTCTGGAGATTGATAGAGAGGCTTGGATGAAGGAAGCTGAGGCGGCTGAACGTGCCGGCTCGGTTTTGACTTGTCAAGCAATTATTAAAAATACTGTTGGACTTGGGGTGGAAGAAGAGGATAGAAGACGCACATGGGTTGCTGATGCCGAGGAGTGTGAAAAACGTGGATCTATTGAAACGGCTCGAGCTATATATGCACATGCACTAAGCGTGTTTTTAACTAAGACGAAGATATGGCTTAAGGCAGCCAATTTGGAAAAGAAACATGGAACAAGGGAATCCCTTGATGCTCTCCTGAGAAAGGCAGTTACATACAAGCCTCAAGCTGAGGTTTTGTGGCTCATGGGTGCAAAGGAGAAATGGTTAGCAGGTGATGTACCAGCTGCAAGAGCTATTCTCCAAGAAGCATATGCCGCTATACCCAATTCAGAAGAGATTTGGTTGGCCGCTTTTAAACTTGAGTTTGAGAATAACGAGCCAGAGAGAGCAAGAATGCTTTTGGCCAAAGCAAGAGAAAGGGGAGGGACTGCACGGGTTTGGATGAAATCTGCCATTGTGGAAAGAGAATTGGGTAATACGGCTGAAGAAAGGAAGTTGCTCAAAGAAGGTTTGAAACTCTTCCCAAATTTCTTCAAATTATGGCTTATGTTTGGCCAAATGGAGGACCGGCTTGGTAATGCCGAAAAGGCGAAAGAAGCATACAACAATGGCCTTTATCACTGTCCCAACTGCATTCCTCTCTGGCTTTCTCTTGCAAAACTTGAGGAAAGGATGAACGGCCTGAGCAAGGCACGTGCAGTGCTTACACTGGCAAGGAAGAAAAACCCGAAAAATCCAGACCTTTGGCTTGCAGCTGTGCGTGCCGAGTCCAGGCATGGTAACAAGAAAGAAGCAGAAAATCTAATGGCAAAGGCGATGCAAGAGTGCCCCAATACTGGTATTCTATGGGCTGCATTGATCGAAATGGTGCCACGGCAACAGAGAAAAACCAAAAGTATGGATGCATTAAAAGCGTGCCCAGAGGACCCGTATGTGATTGCAGCTATTGCAAAGCTGTTTTGGGCAGATCGGAAGGTCGATAAGGCCAGAAGTTATTACAACCGGGCAGTTATCTTGTCTCCTGACATAGGTGATCACTGGGCGTTGTACTATATGTTTGAGTTGCAACATGGCACTGAGGATACACAGAATGAAGTGTTAAAGCGATGTGTGACTCATGAACCAAAGCACGGGGAGAGGTGGCAGGCTATATCGAAGGCCGTGGAGAATTCACATCTGTTGGTGGACGCTATTTTGAAGAAAGTTGTTGTTGCGCTTGGCAAAGAAGAGAATGCTGTTTCAGATGGGATGAAGCCATAGTTCTATGCTATGAATATGGTATTTTTCACTCTTGCTGTATCATTTTCCTATTTGTTGGATTCTTGTATTTGCAAGAGTTCTCTTTTGATAGCTTTTATTTGGTCCTGTTTATTCAGTTTTAAGTTTAAAAAAAATATTAGAACTGTCTTGGTTGTATATTTTATGGGACAAAAAATGGATTTTGGAGTATTGTAAACTACTGTTCACTTTAAACCTGGTGGAGGAGTATATGTTTGTGATTTATATTGTAGTTCTTGCTTTCCTGAATATTATTCCTAAATTTATTATATAGTAAAATGGAGCAACAAATAGTGGATGTCTTCAAGGAAACACTGGCAAATATGTTACCAGCAGACATCGAGATCAGATGCTGATCATGGCTGCTGTTGAGGTTCAGGAAAGGATTTGAAGGGTATTTTTGGTAGTTCGACGAAAATTATCATTATACTTCTTGTACTCAATTAAAGAAGTGCTTCTTGGTTTGTTTTATATCAAGGATTTATTGAACTGGTATTTTGTAGGTGAAAATAACAAACTGGTATCTATGTTTGGTAGGGTCTGAAGGGTTACTGAGTTTTGAGGGGGCGGATGTGGGCCAGGTAGTGCTAGGGTTTTGCTTGGGTTGGATGATATAATTTGTTAGAAGTTAGAACAGTGAGCATTATTTGTTTCTGTTTTTAGTGGAAACAATTGACCTTGTTTTTTGGGGCGCTACTTTTTCTTAAGAAAAAGCTTTCATTTGGATGGTTACCGAACTTATTTATTCATAGTGTCTATGCCTTGAGTTTCAGGGAAAGGGGGGAAAGAAATACTTTAGGGAAAAAGAGATAAATTTGAAATGGTTTTAGTCATTCAGTATTGTTCTCCAATTACAGTATATGTGTATTTTTTTTTAAATAAACCCTACTGGTTTCATTATTGAAACCACAAAGACTTAAAGAATACTGGTACCAAATCTCTGCTACCAGCCCTGCAGTACATAGTAATCCTAATATAGCTATTACAATTATCATTGCACATCATCACAAGCCAAGTACTATCATCACCTCAGAGATAGCCCAAACACAAGACCACAATACTACGAAACATCAAAACACAATACAATATTTTAGCATATACAGAGAAGGCTGATAATCCTAACAAGACCTAACTATGATTTACAATTAAGCATGGTTTAGTTAATCAAAGATGAGGGATTGGCAGGAGTAGAGTGGAAAAAACATAACATGCTGGGCCGTGGGCCGTGCTGTGACTAATTGACTTTGGTCTCGTGCCATGTTGTGATCAAGTGAACAGTGACCTGTGTTGTGTTGTGTCGTGATTAAAATGTGAAAGGGTGGTCACAGTACGTGAGTCACGTTGTCGTGACTATTCGTGTGACGTGTCCAAATGTAATTGGTTATGTTTTTCACATTTAACAATTTTTTCATAATTTAAGTTGGTCTATTCACTATTTGATTAGACTTAACGGTTCTAATTACACGCGATTACGTATCGTGCTGTGATCAAAATGTCAAAGAGTGGTCACAGTACATGAATGGTCATAGCACGCGATATACGAGTCACGGTACGGAATAGTAACACGTTTCGTGCCGTAATCGTGTTGTTCTGTGACATAGTGGTTACTGTTTCGTACCATAATTGTGTCGTTATGTGACAGAGTCGAGAGTCAGTTTTGCCGTGCTATTTTTTTCACTCTAGGCAGAAGGCGAGGAGAAGAATCAGGTAGTCAATCTAGTTATCATAGAAATGGAGGAGTCCATTTTGACCTTAACAAATTGTATTAAAAATTAATAAAAAAAGTGATATATAAAATATTAAGAATAGTAGCCTCCAAAAGAAATTGAATAAAAATATTAACCTTTAAGAATAAGACAGAGAATATCACACAGCTGTAGGGGCGTAGGGCACAATTGAACAGTGCTAAATAAAGGAGAGAGAAAAAAGATAAAACATCTGGAGAAGTCCAATTTTGTCACTTTCTCCTTTCTTTTATTTAAGTTGTGACATCTTTTATGTAACCTTGCTATAATTATTATGGACATGTTTATTGAAAACGGAAAGAAATGATAAACTTTTTTTTTTCTCAAGTTGCTGGTAAAGGAAAACTAGAGAGTTTATAGCAATTTTCAGAACTTCAAAGAAATGCTTTCTGTATCAATGAATGCAACATTTTGATAAATTGTCCACAAAAGTTCTACAATCAACATTGCACTATTGAATTGAAAAGAACAGCTGACAAATTTTTTCAGGATGCGTTTGGATGCACTATAGAATAGCGAGAATAGCTACTGTTGAGAATAGCAAATAAGAATAGTATGGTAAGAGAATAGTGCTAACTCAAGTTATTTGGAATAGCTAAAATGTTATTTGGATGCACTCTTTGGAATAGAGCCGCTATTCTTTGGATGAATTCTTTGCAACAAATGTTATTCCTATTTTTTGTTGGAATAACGAGAATAGCGAGAACAGCGTTATTCTCGCTATTCCGAATAGCAATTGAGTATGTTTGGATGGATCAGAACAGCGCTATTCAAAATAGCTAACTATTCTCGCTATTCTCAATACATCCAAACGTACTCTCAATCGTTGAGAAGCCCTTGTCCAAATAGAAGAATGACAAACCTATAAGGGTGAAAATGCGAAGTACTGAGCAGATTCTAGAAAGCGTGACAAGAATTCCCATAGAGAAAGGTCTATCACCTTAATTTTTTTTTTTTTTTTTTTTACGGTTTGTCTCAAGTCAAAAAAAAAAAATATAGTTGTGATAGACATGATGAGCCAACGCAAAATATATCATCTTTATATAAATGAAATCTCAATTGAATTATATTTTTAATTTATTTTAACTTATTTGAAACAAAAACTTTGTTGTTATTGTTTTTATTATTTACAATTTTATTATGAATATCAAAATACTTGGGAGCCTACACTAATCTCACAACAAAAGTACTCATTTATAATTATGGCATTTTCTGTTCAACTTATTAAATTAAATCTCCATGCCTCTAAAAGACTAAAACAAGTAATAACCTCCACTCTTACAACTGATACATTCATCTCTGGAACAAATTAAAGTACAATTTTTTGAATAATTAACTCCACCCAAAGGAAACAAATCGGCAAGTTCAAAAATCACACATCACATCAATGAGGTGAAATTATCCTTGAGATATTTAACGATGGGGAAAAAAGTACAGTGTCATTTGAATAATTAGCTCCACCGAAAGGAAACAAATCGGCAAGTCCAAAAATCATACAGCACATCAATTAGGAGAAAATATCCTCGAGATATTTAACGATGGGGGAGAAAGGTGGAAAAAAAAGTTTAAGAGACGACAATAATTTCCCAAATTAATATTTTTTTAAGTAGCAAAGCGACAAAGCATCATGATTACAATTGAAATTGTGTCATAGAGATAACGATTACTTGACCAAATTTCTACACATTATTCTTTATATAAAGCAGATGTAACTTGTTCCTGGTTATTTGATCCGAACCTATCCAGTTTAATTCATAATAATCAGTAATGTCACCACGCGCGCGTTGCGGTGGAGAATGTGAGTATTACATTATTATAATTTTTTTTTTGAAATCATACATTATTATAATTTTTCAATGCAAATAATATAGGTTGTGTTTGGATGAGTCAAAAAATAGTGTTAATTCGAATTAATTACTATTTTAAACTATTATTTTATTTTTGAATGTGTTTGGATTAGAAAAAAGAGATTATTCTTTGTTTGTTTTTAGTAGATTAGCATGTTATTCTACTAATTTAACTAAAAGTTGGATTAATTCACTATTTTAAATTTGAGTTAGCTCACTATTCTTATTAATTCAAGTCTTCATCCAAACACAACCATAAAGAAGCAATACGTGAAACTAGGGGTGGCAACAAATCAAACCTATCATGAATTAAATTTGATTTGAATAAGATTCGAACTGAATTGGGTTTGATTTGTTTTGAATCGAACTAATTTCGAATCGAATTAATTGTGAACTACATATTTTTCGAATCGAATTACGAACTAATTTTTTTTTTAGTAGCCCTAGTTATACCGGTAGTTTATACATTAATTTTCTTCTCGCGGGACAATTCACACAACTTTCTTTTATCTTTCACAAATTCACACTAATGAATTATGGACTAGGTTATTAGTTGTTAGCTGCTATAATCCTGCCAACTGAGCATAGACAAATACAAGACTGATAGCTGCTACATTAATTCTCACAATTACCACTACGGTACTCAAAAAATAGCTTCAGTGTAACATCAAAGTATGAAATGAGTGTTTTTAAGTTGAAAATTTATTCTTAAAAAAATACATCACAACAAATAATCGTAAAAAGAGAATTAAGTACAAGAACTGAAATATGCAGTAAAACAAGTAATCGTACAAGAACTGAGTGTTTTGAGAGTTAGGGAGCGTCAGCTAGGTTAAATTACGACTCTCTCTATCTTGGGTTCTAATTTCATCAGATAAATGAATGACCGATGTTATTATGAGATTCGAACTATAAAAGTTTGCGAACCCATTTCGATCGAACTAGACCTAGTTTGAATTTGATTTGAATTAATTTCGAACCAAATCTGATTTAATTCGTTTCAGTTCGAATTAATTTCGAATCAAATTAACTTGAATCTAACTCAAATCGAATCACGAACTACGAATTTTTTTGCCAGCCCTACTACGTGAAGTATACAAAAATTTCAAGCGATCACTTAGTCTCTTTTTATGAGAAATACAAAATTTGGGTTTTTTTTGAACTAAAATCTTTAGGAGGATTGTTTATGCTTGAAGATTTTCACTTAGCATGATTCTCTTTTAAAGTTGGCCATAAAAATTATATCGAACAATTCTGATGAAATTATAACACAATCAACTTCATTAACAAACTATACATGAAAATGAAACAGAATTCACATGATCTGTTGACGTCCTTAGAAAAAAGAACGCCAAAATACATCTATCCTAATTTCCAATAACGTAAAAAAAACAAGGAGATCATCTATCCTAATTTCCAAAATACATCTATACGATTTCGATTATATTATTGATTTTCTCCGCAAGTTCAAAAATATTGGATAATTTCTATTCTCATCGTCGAAATATAGCAAGAGAGATCCATCGTAGATATCAGAAGAAGAGAAATAAAGAAACAAAAAGCAAAATTGCTAAAAACCAGAGTCTCTTCAATTTTAATTGTAACTATATATCGTGTGCAGTGCACGTGACGAGTACATATCTAACTAAAGTTAGACCTTCTACACGTAAAAAAAAAAATTTAATCAAAAGAAGACATACTATTTAATTGGACACTGATGTTCAATTTAAAATTTTATCTTTTAATCAGATCTGAATATCTATGTGCTTACTATTTAATATAAGAATGAGATTAAAAAATAACATTTAGAAAACATATTCTAGATAGTCAATAATATTGACATGCCTGGAAAAAAAATAGAACAAAACATATCGGCAAGATTGAATTCAAAGTTGGAGAACTTATTTATGTCCCATTCATTCCATAGTCCTCACCAACTACGGTAGCACATATTTATCTATTATTTATATAAACCCTTTGAAGTCTCACTGCATCTACCAGCACAATCAACACTTCAGCACTCTTGATTAATTATTCAATCTCGACTAAGCTTTTTCTTAAGAAACCATGAGCTCCAGCTGGACAATCGAGATTGAGACAGTTGTGCCGGCCCCTCACCTCTTCAAGGCAGCCGTGGTGGACTGGCACAACTTGGCTCCCAAGATTGCCTCTGACAAAATCGTTAGCGCTGTTCCGGTAGAGGGCACTGGTGGTGTCGGTAGCATCAGGCAATTCAACTTTACACCAGGTACTGTTCTCCACACACACACACATAGAGGTTGGCTACTATACTTATATAAGCATATTCTTATATATACTTATAACTCATTTTTGTGTTTTCAATGTCCAAATGGTCGATCTGAACCGTTAGATGTGATCTCTATATTGAAATGTGCTTGGAGACCAAATTTTACATTTTTCTGAATTTTTTTACTATTTATTAAGTTACTTTGAAAATCGATGATCTAACGGTGGCTTAACAAAACAGTAAAATCAGAAGCCACCGTTGGATCAGCGATTTTCAAAGTGGCTTAATAAATAGTAAAAAAAATTCAGAAAAATGTAAAATTTGGTCTCCAAGCACATTTCAATATAGAGATCACATATAACGGTTCAGATCGACCATTTAGACATTGAAAACACAAAAATGAGTTATAAGCATATGTGGGGATATGCTTATATAAGCATAGTAGCCAACCCCTCTCTCTCTCTCTATATATATATATATATATTTGTGTGTGTGTCTCGGTTATTGCTTCAATGAGTGACTATTTAAATTCTTTTCACATGTTAAAGTAGAGTCTGGCTAGTATAACATTGGTGTCATCTGACACTAACTTCAAAATTTATTGAATAGACTTTAAACGATTAATTCAAACCGTTCAAATCGATTTACTTTATGAGTGATGCGTTTACATACAATTTTTGTTTTTATATTTTCGAGTTATTTTTGTATCAAATCAAGCGGTAAAAATGTTGAAAAATGAATATATTAAAATTAACTTAAAAACTCACTCATTTGACCGCTTGATTTGGTACTAAATAAGTTCAAAAATTTATAAATTTACATATAAACACACAACTAATGAAGTAGATCGGTTTGAATGATTTGAATTCACCATTTAAAGTTGATTCGAAAGATTTTAGAGTTGACGTTATATAGGCTTAAATGACACTGATGTTATATTTAAGATACTCTTAAATATATTGTTTTCAAAATACTATCTCAAGCATATGAAGCTACAATTATCTGAAGTGAGTACAAATGGAAATAAATCTGCTGTGATCCATAGGAATTGCATGATTCTGTAATTTCAAATCCAACCTTTCATTTGTTTTGAGATTCGTGCATGAAAATAACTTCTATTGAGATTCGTACATTTAGAAAAATGAAAGGTTTGATTTGAAATAACAGGTCCCTGCAATTTCTTTCGGATCGCAGCAGATTTATTTCCAAAGATGATAACTAATTATGCTCTTGAAGTTTCTTTTGGTAAATAGTTAGACAAAAATATCAATGGAACTATTCTGACAAGATGCAATTCTGCAGGTGGTCCCTTCCCCCTTATAAAGGAGCGCCTGGACTTTTTAGATGTTGAGAAATGTGAGGCCAAATCAACCCTTGTCGAGGGTGGCGGGCTCGGTATCCATGTTGAGTGTGCATCGACCCACATCAAGGTCGAACCCAAAGCCAAAGGCAGCGTGGTCAAAGTAACCGGAACCTACAAGCCACTGCCTGGAGTCAGTGTTGCAGAGGAGAATGAGAAGGCCAAGGCAGCTTTCAGTGAAGTTATTAAGGGATGCGAGGCGTTCCTTGTCGCCAACCCTGATGCCTATAACTAAATCTTGAGGAATAGCAGAGAATAAATAATACCAGAGTTGCTGAGACCTGAGAGGGTCTCCTTTGGTTATCGTGTGGTTTTGGTGTGATATCTTAGCTTTTCTGGTTTGGGAGAATGGCTTGGAGAAGTACTGTTTTTTGCTTGTTCAAATAAGAGGAGGATTATGTACTGATGTTATTCTATTTAATATTAAAAAAAAAAAACTGTTGTCATCAATTAATCATACTTTCAAAGAAGGAGAGAGTTTTCAGCAATTTAAAAAGTGCAAATAATGTTTTCTTCAGAGTGATCACATCATTATAGGAGCAAAACTAGAAAATTCAGATTGAGGAATTGAATAGTAAAATGCATAATGTGTAGTAGTGGAATTTGAACTAGAATTATCAAAACTACAAAGTATACTAAAATACGAATAAACATGTAGTATTTATGAGAGAGACTGAACCAAATATACAGTAATTTTTAAAAATATTATGTCTTAAAAAATAATAAATCAAATAATCATATTTTTTGAAATTTTTTTTTTTAGACACGGCCGCATCTAGGGGATGCGGACCATTTCTGGGGTGGCCGCATGTAGGGGCTGAGGCTCCTTTTTTTTTCCTCGTGCAGAGGAAGGAAAAAGAGAAGAGAAAAAAAGGGGGTCTCAGCCTCTAGATGCGGCCACTCCAGAAATGGTCCGCATCCCCTAGATGCGGCCTCCATAAAAGTGGCCTCATCTAAGAGATGTGATCGTGTTAAAATTCAATTTTTTCAGAAAACGTGGTTATTTAATTTATTATTTTTTAGAGTATTATATATTTAATTTTTTTGGCCAAATATATATATATATATATTAAAAAAATACAATTAAATTTTAATATATATAATTAAAAATTAAATATATAATTTGTAAAACATGTTGTGCCATGTCATTACTAAACACGACATAATTGACAAATGTGTCGTGCCAGTATGACACGAGGTTTAATATACCATTTGTAGTAACAAAATATGCTAGTTTCAAAATGAGCACAATATGTGTCGTGTTGATGTGTCAAGCCGTGCAATGTCATATATATCATTTCTTTGTCAGTGATAAATCATCAAAACATGTTTAGAAAGGAAAAAAAAAAAACTTCCAATGAAGTTGAAAAATTATGATATATTAACAGTAAAATCTTAATAATTTTTATTTTATTTTTAACTTTTTTCCCAAATAAATGTAAGAAATACTAAAAGAAATTGCATTAAAATTAATTCAAAACATTGTCTGATATTAGTTAATTATAAGTAATTTCAATGATTTTTTTTTTCTGATATTTCCAATTATAAACAAGCATGTTAATTTGTCCGTTGATTGAACAAAATGCGGTTAATAATCTAAGCATGCTCTACAATTTTTAACATGTTAAAATATGTGTGCTTTGATATCACACTTGTTATTGGCTTACATGCATACTTTTATAAAATAAATTAATTTTAACTGTTTGAATTTATTATTTGAAATTAATATGATATATTTTTAAAATTGTGCTTTTTGATTGGTATGGGAGGTTTCAAATTTTTTAGAAAGTGCTTATGTCAGAATATAAATTTAAAGGTAGTCGGAAAAAAATGTAGATATAGTTGCAAATAATAGGTACAAATTAGAGAGAGAAATTAAGAATTTGAAACAATAGTTACTGAAATAAACATAACAATTATTTTCAATTAAAAAATTATCAATAAAAAACAAACTCTTTAGGATAATATTAAAATTTATACAACGACAAACGAAACCGTTCATTTACATAAATCAACCATAAATAATAATTGAAATGATCCAATACTTTGAATTTTCTAAAGCTTCGCATTAGAAATTGGGCCTTGAATTTCACAAACTTTAAAAACGTCTTTCATAAGTAACATTGGGCCTTAGAATTTAAGGAATTAGTGGGCCTAAAGAATTTCTCCCTCATAAATTACTAAATTTTATCTTTTGTCATAAACTAATCACTCAACTTTAATTTATTCTTAATTTATTCTTCCGTAGATATTAAATTTTTTAATTGTTACAATTAAATTAGGGTAATGATTTTGTTAACATATCAGTTTTTGCTTCATGCATCGCACTGAGTATAGAACTAAAACGTCACTTCATATGAATAATGTGCTGCATGAAGCCAAAACTGCTATGTTAAAATATTCACCCTTAAATCACTTTGTTACTATCTCTATACAAAATACTAACGAATTATAATCATCTATTTTCATTTCTTTTATATTATTATATTAGTATTTTGAACAGAAATTTGTCTTGAGACCCATTTTAATAAATTTGATACTTCTTCTAAAATAACATGCTCCTTAAATTAGTTAAATGAATAAATTAGAATGATACAAGTTCCGATATGCAAAACATAATTTAATGAGCAAATCAAAGCATAATAACAATACAAAAAAAAAATGAACTGTAGTGGCACGGATTATGTCTCTCTATAAAAGAATTGCATATTAAATTCTCATAAATAACACCTAAAAGATGCTACGGTATACCGGACCGTTTAATAAACAAACAACAATAAAAAAAAAAAAGCAACAAATTAACAAGCTACCAGATGTTGTCTCGTTCGCGCCAAATTTTGGTGTGGTCTTTCCGTTGCTCTCACGTCTCCATCCTTGCTTGAATAAAACGATAGATTAATAATTAATTATTCCTCTTCCAACTGATGTGACTATTCTAACCTCCAAAGCCCAATTCAAAATTGACTAATCTGATTAAATTAAACCCACATGCGACCGTTTTTAATTCTCTCTTTCCTTCCAGATCCAAAATGGAAGTCAACTAGACAACCACTGACTCTTAAAACCTCTCTCTTTCCTTCTCTATTTCTCCTTCTCTATCTAGGGTTAAGAGAAAGGGGCAAGGTAGGATGAGTTTGGTCAATGGATATGTGAAGTACAATGGGGTCGGAAAAGGCGACGAGGATAGCCGGAATAGGAGGAACGACACCAAGAGATATGTGTATGCTTGTGCCACATTTGCTTCTCTTAATTCTGTTCTACTTGGCTATGGTAACATTTTCTTTTTTATCAAGTGATTTTTTGGTTAGTTACATGGGAACTTTAATTTTCTGTTTTAATCCTATAAAGTTATAAAAATAATTTAGACTACAATGTAATACATTTAGAGTGAGGCTATGGTACTATGCATAGTGCGGATTGGTCCGAAATACATATCAACATTTTCGTTCTCAAATGCTAAATAGTCGATCTGAATCATTCAACATGATTTCCATACACAAATGTAGTTGTAATTTTAGAATTTTTTTACTATTTTCTTTAGATTGGTAAAAAATTTTATTATCTTTGAACGGACACACACCCACAAAAAAATTTAGAGGTATTTGATTTTCTCCAAAACCTCAACCAGAAATTGACACAAAAATTATTCAAATCACATATGTGATTTTCTCCAAAATTAGAGGAGGGAAAAAATCATTCAAATCATATATGTAATATTCTCCAAAACCTCAACCAGAAATGGACACAATTTTTTTT
This sequence comes from Carex sylvatica, assembly GCA_964058845.1. Classification (NCBI taxonomy): domain Eukaryota; kingdom Viridiplantae; phylum Streptophyta; class Magnoliopsida; order Poales; family Cyperaceae; genus Carex; species Carex sylvatica. The sequence continues at coordinate 16,385 of CAXKVR010000402.1, forward strand.
TTTTTGTGTCTCTGTTTTACTCTATTCATCATAAAACCAGAGGCATAAAAAATTCAAAAATTCAAAAATATCATTCTGACAAAAATTAGCTTGACTCTTTCTCCAACAGATGTTGGCGTGATGAGTGGAGCAATCCTTTTCATCCAAAAAGACCTAATGATAACAGAGTTCCAAGAAGAGCTCCTAATTGGGTGCTTGAGCATCATAGCACTCATTGGCAGCCTGACAGGTGGCCGCACCTCTGACGCCATTGGTCGGAAATGGACAATTGCACTGGCGGCCGTAGTTTTTCAAACTGGTGCCGCTATAATGGCGTTGTCACCTTCATTTGAAGTACTGATGATAGGCCGTCTTCTTGCGGGAGTCGGTATCGGCTTTGGTGTTATGATTGCACCGGTATATATTGCCGAGATATCCCCTGCCATGGCACGGGGAACTTTGACATCGTTTCCGGAGATATTTATTAATCTTGGGATCTTGCTCGGGTACATATCCAATTACGCCTTCTCGGGCCTCTCGGAGCATATAAATTGGCGAATAATGTTAGGTATGAGAAATAAATTAATTAGTCTTATTAATTACTAGTAAATTGTCAGGCCCTACTATTTTCTTTAATAACCTGGTCCTGAGTATCAGAACAGTGAGGGTATTAAAATCTTTGCATTTAAAGTTTCTGATAACATGTGATCAATTTCAGTCTCTTATTGCAGTATTTATATTTTATATGCCATTTTTATCATTTGTTAAACAAACTGACAAGAAACACTCTGTAATTGATAAAAAAATGGCTAAAATGTGCTCAAATTATTCATATATCATACCTTGAAATCTCAATTGAAGTCAAAGAGAACCACTAAACAAGAGTTTTTTTTTTTTTTTTTTCATTCCAGTAATAAGTACTATTGTAAAAATTGAGATTCAGGAATTTTTAATATGGTGCTGCACTTTTTATATCACATCAGGTGTTGGCATCATCCCATCTATCTTTATTGGCTTTGCACTCTTTTTCATACCGGAGTCGCCGAGGTGGCTAGTAATGCAAAACAGAGAGAAAGAAGCAAGAGCTGTACTTCTTCGCATAAATGAGACTGAATCGGAGGCAATGGAGAGATTACATGAGATCCAAGAGGCCGCAAACCCCGCAAAGAAACCCGAGGAAAGAGCTGTATGGAGAGAGATCTTCAACCCAACTCCATCCTTTCGCCGTATGCTTATAACAGGATGCGGCATCCAATGCTTCCAACAAATTACAGGGATTGATGCCACAGTTTATTACAGTCCAACTATTTTTCGTGATGCAGGTATACAATCCGATAAACAGATACTTGCTGCCACTGTTGCCGTAGGGTTCACAAAGACCATGTTCATCTTGGTTGCAATATTTCTAATCGATCGAGTTGGCAGGAAGCCACTTCTGTATGTTAGCACAATCGGCATGACTGCATGTTTGGCTCTTTTAGGAATTGCTTTAACACACCAGCATGTGTCGGGTCTGGTATCGCCAGATGTCGGTGTCGGACTTGCGATCTTTGCTGTTTGTGGAAATGTTGCTTTCTTTTCAGTTGGTATGGGGCCCATTTGCTGGGTTCTGACATCAGAGATATTTCCACTGAGATTAAGAGCTCAGGCTTCAGCAGTTGGAGCAGTTGGTAATAGACTAAGCAGTGGATTGGTGGCAATGTCATTCTTGTCAGTATCACATAAGATAACAGTTGCTGGGACATTCTTTATTTTCTCTTTTCTATCTCTTCTCTCTGTCTTTTTTGTGTATAGATTTGTTCCTGAGACAAAGGGAAAGTCCTTGGAACAGATTGAAATGCTGTTTCAAAGCGAGGTTGATTGGCGAAGAGGTCGTGAATTTCAGCTCACTGATGTTGAAAGACTAGTGCAAAAGTATTAATTATATTTTGAAATAATTGTTTACTAAACTTTGACGAAGGTACATTACATTTTTTAGAAGATGGCAGTTTGTAGGAAATCCTGGGGAATTTTTGTTTTAAAACATATAGTGGTGGTTCATTGTGTTTTTTGTAGGTGATATTTCACTATTGGATAACATGCCAGGCAATAATTTGTGCCAGGTCTGGGGGTGGTATGATGCCCGGTTGAAGCTGTTCGATCTGTGCTGAGATTTGTGTGCGCTTGAGTTGCACAATTTTAAAGCTGTCAGCACAAATCTTGATGCAATCTAACAGTTCCGACCAGGCATTAGACTGAATTTCATCCGATGCCCGTCAGATAAATCTTAGTTTTAAAACATTGGACTCAATTTTGTCAGTGGAATTAGGCTAAACCAAAAAGATAAATCCATGAACTTCAAAAGCTGTCCACACAAATCTTGATGCAGATCTAACAGTTCCGACCATGCCCATCAGATAAATCTCAGGTTTAAAACATTGGACTAAATTTTGTCAGTGGAATTAGGCCAAACCAAAAAAATAAATCCACGAATTTGAAGGACCTAATAATTTGTAAAACATTGAGGTATCATCAAAATTTTAATCTGTTTTGTTTTATTCTTTGCTTAATTTTGTTAATTATTTCACAACAGGGGATACTCTTTAACACTCTTTATACTTGGTTTGTCATATTTGCTGTTGAGCTTTTAATTGGTGGGGTTATAAAATTGGGTAAAGAATAATGCCAAGGGAGGGGTAAAGATTTTAACATAGTTTTGATTTCATGCAGCGCACTAACAGAGCAGCATTACAAGCACTAACTACAGAATCAAAACTATAGAGCAGCATTACATATAGAGTAGTTTTGACTTCATGCAGCGCACTAACAAAACAGCATTACATATGGTATGTGCGCTACATGAAGCCAAACCTACTCTGTTAAAATATTTACCCCCAAGGAAGATACCGATATTAATTGGACTGGAATTCAAAGATTCTTCAATCAGTGTTGAAGAAATTCAAAGTTTGGATCGGACCGGCCAATTAGATTCGGCACTAACCTGGTCAGAGGTGAAAAGAACGAAGTCTCTTTAATATTCGTGTCAAAATAGATCGGACGGTTTGAATCCAAACTTAAATTTTGGGTTAGGAATCCGAATTTGGATCCGGACTGTCCAATCAGATTCCGCACCAATCTGGTCAGAGGTGAAAATAACAGAGCTTCTTAATATTAGTGTCAAAACAGATTGGACGGTCCAGATTCATACTCAAAATTTCGGTTAGGGATCCGAATTCGATCCACACACCGCATTGGATCCGGATCTCCTAAATAACTCAGCATTGAATCTGAACTCGAATCCAAATCTGAATCGAATTAGATTTCATGGGCTCTTTATATTGATCCAAACTCAAACTTTGAGTTTGATCTCTGATCATAATTCGTGTGGGGTTGGAGGCTTGAGGCGAGTCCAGATATCTGAAGTAACTCAAAATTTTAATTTAGATCCAAACCGTCTGATTATTTCGAACCAGTCTGATCCGAGATAAAATTTACAAGTTCCTTCAATATTCGTGCTAAATTAATAAAATAGCACTTTTACTTTTTCTATTATGCGTTCATTAGAGGCGTTTGTGTGGATGGTAGGGCCAAGCATAGCTTCTTATGATCGAAACGAAAAAGAAAAAATTATAGTTGGAAAAGTTATTTCGTTGTTTTATTCCTAGATTCGATAATTTACTTTCAATGAGACATATAAACTAATAAATATAGGAGGAGGGTTCAAATGCTTTTATTTTTGGTGCCTCCATCGTGCTTTCATTTTTAAAAACTTAAATAATTCAAAATTTAAAACTTAAAAGTCAAAATAAAATCATTGGATATGATCTACATCATTTTATCTATGCATCTATAAAAAATTATGACATTTTAACTTTGTTTTGATTGTCATCAAGAGCTTGTAAAAACGTACTAATGTGATAATTTCTAGAGATTGATTTTTCAACTAATTGATTTACATAAAAAAAAAAAAACGAAATGTGATAATTTTTTTTAACACATAGATAAAATAGCATAGATCACATCTAACATTTTTATTTTGAAGTTTATGATTTAAATTTTGAGTTATTAATCTTTTGAAAATGGAGACACGATGGAGGCACAAAAAATAGAGGTATTTGAACCCTACTCTAAATGAGGTATAATTACTAAAGTTATTTTTATCAGCTATTTTATGAAAAATAAAATAAAGATATAGTAATTGCTATGGATTTTTTTTTATACATAACATAATGTATTTTCATTTTACTCAATTTTAGGTAAACAATTAAAGAATGGTTTGTCTTGCCATGGATCACTTTATATATATATGCTTCAAAGAATACAAAAGACTACGTACCGGTAGTAACATAGCTGATGGTGCACAGCAGGTCCAGGTACGTATCTGCTGGTGGGTGCAATTTGTTATGGAGATTGTTATTTCAAAGCATAGAACAATTTAGTGCAACTTGTCAAACCGGCTGGTACATGTTGTACTAATTGTGTGTTGTTTTAGGATCTTGTAATAATGACATCAGTCATTTGAGGTGTTTTTCTCTGGATTTTAATAATGGTATCAGTTGTGCTGATTTAAGGTTTAGTGAAAGTGTCCTTTGTTTTACTATGTAGTTTGCTGTGGTGCAGGAATTAATGAGTGTTAAGAATAACAATAAATGCAGCAATAGTTTGAATATGAAATAACAAAAAGTGTGTACTATGAGAGTGTGTTCATTGCTGACACTGAACAAATTTTAAAGAGAAAGAGAACTTCAATCTGGACGGAACTAGAAAATTTTAATTGGAGAGTTGAAACATAAAATAAATAATATGTGATCGTTGGATATTAAATTCAAGTCTCCACCACAATGTACATTTTACATTTTATGAGGAGACTGAACGATTTAAAGAAGAATATTCAATTAAATTTTAAAGTATCTATTTTACACTTTATGAGAGAGCTGGATTATATATAAAGATTAATTAAAAAAAGAATTCGATTAAATTTTAAAGCACACATTTTATATTTTATGGAATGAACCGCTGAACTATATATAAAGATTAATTAAAAAAAAATATTCAATTAAATTTTGAAGTACAGAAATTTAATATTTTATGAGGAGTTGAATAATATATAAAGATTAATTAAAAAGAAGAATTTTCAATGAGGGATCGGATGACACTCTTTTTTGGTGACATCGGATAACACCGTTCATTTTTAAAGTCCAAACGGTCGATCCAAACTATTCAACTTGATAGATATGTTAAAATGTGCTTGCAGATCAAATTTTACATTTTTCGGAACTTTTTTAATATTTATTCAGATGGTACAAAATTCAACGGTCTGAATATAGCGATTTTGTTAAATACTTAATAAATAGTAAACAAATTCCGAAAAATGTAAAATTTGATTTGCAAGCACATTTTAACATATCCATCAAGTTGAACGGTTTGGATCGACCATTTGGACTTTGAAAACTTTCAAAATGGACAGTATCATCTGATGTCACCAAAAAAGATGTCATCCGATCCCTCCTCTATATATATATATGATTAAAAAAAAAATCATAAACGTGCATGGTCAAATATGTACGGCTATGACTAATTAAATAGTAGTCATGTCATGTTTGCATATTTGCAATTCTCTTTTATGATTTTTATTTTTCAGATAAAGATATCTTGAACGAATTATGAAGATAGTCAGGCCTGATAAAATATAAATTGGAAAAATATATTTTCGGGTAATTAAGGTGATAAATATATCAGTAAAACATGTATTGCTTGTAGCAAAAGAATGAAAATAATACATGCAAATCATTTGTAATTCATGATTAAGGTGCCATCAATTTTTTTATCATTTGTTATTTGTGATAAAGGCGCCGTCATCTTTTTTATTAATTTGAAATATTTATTAGTTTTAGTGAATAAAAGCGGCTTTTTATCACATCATTAGTTTTTTTATTTGGCTAATATGACTTTTTATTAGTTTTAGACAAAGAAAAAAAAAATTCAAAATTGCATAATGTCGATATGTCAAGAAATGCAGAAAATAAAATTAAAAGTGAGTAAGGACATAATTTTTTATTTATAAAAAATAATTAAAAATAATATAGAGAAATAATTAAATGACAGTAATATTTCGATAATATAGAAGAGACCGAATCAATGATTCTTGTAGGCACATGAACTGTCACAAAAAATCCTTCCTATTCTAATTTATTTTTAGAAAAATCAAATCAATGAATTAT
>CAXKVR010000403.1:0-20599 GCA_964058845.1 Carex sylvatica
GTATCTGAATTTTTGCAGATTTGAATATTAAGATACGGATACAGATATGATTTGAATTTCAAAAATGAATACAGATCAGATATAAATAATTGTCCGTTTCTATAAGTTTTAATTTACCGAATATCTGTAGTACCAGTAAAAGTTTTCCCACAAATCCCACCCCTAGAACTTTTCTCAGTGATTGACAATTGTGTACTAAAAATTTGAAATTTAGAAAGTTTGTTTCTGTTTTGCTGAAACTTTTTGGAATATGAAAAGGTAATTTAGTTTCAAGTAAACTCTTTTCACAAGAGAAGACAACAAAATCAAATTTCATTTTCAGAGCCTACGTCAGATACTCAGATATTATTATTGTATTCATATTTTACACCTCTAATAAATTACAAAAATATAATTTTTTTTGGTGTCTTATAGTTCTCAAAAGTCAATTTCCGATTCTGCTAAATTTTCAAGTAAAACATTTATTATGTCACTAATAAATAAATGAGATATTATTATTGTATTCATAATCTTGTCAAAAAATATTATTGTATTCATATTTTACACCTCAAAGTACTTTTAGTTCATGTACTACTTGTTTATATTTGAATTTACGAGTGTTTATATTTGATATGTAAAAATTATATTTTGTAATGAAAAAACAAATTTAACATTTGAAAAATTATTTTGTTGTCCGATTATTATATTCATATTTTATGTATTTTTTTTCTAATGAGAAAAAAAATAGTTGAAAATATGTTGATTTTGAGAAAGGGGAGGTAGCACATAGAAAAAAGTTCTAAGACTGTTAGTTATCAAAGATTGAGAGCTCTATTTCTCCTCACGACTTTGCAACTTCTGTGAATATTTTCAAAAAGAAAATATGTTGATTTTGTAATAATGTATGAATTAGGAATCCGAATTATATCCATATCTGAATTTGTATTCATTTATTTCTGATTAGTATGATAGTATATGTTTAATATATGTATTCGTATCCACAAAATAAATACTAATACAAATATAATTTTACTACTATTCGACCCACTTGCACTCTAGAATTAGAATATGACACAATACTTAACTAAAAAAAAATAATAATAATATATATATCTCATATAGAGATGGGCTATGGTACATTGCAATGCATAGGTATTTTTGTCAATTGGACCATAAATCATCGGATTCAAAGTCCAAATAACCGATTCAAACCGTTCATCTTGTTCTCTATATTAATATGTGCTTGGAGACCAAATTTTATATTTTTTTGTATTTTTTTTACTATTTATTAAGCCATTTTGAAAATCGCTGATCCAATGGTGCCTTTTGATTTTATTGTTATCATTGGATCAGTGATTTTCAAAGTGGCTTAATAAATAGTAAAAAAATTCCAAAAAATGTAAAATTTGGTCTCCAACCACATATTAATATGGAGAACAAAATGAACGGTTTGGATCAGTTATTTGAACTTTAAATTGGTAATTTATAGTCTCATGCACAAAAATACTTATGCATTGCAATGTAACATAGTCCATTTCTCTCTCTATATATAGAGAGAGATGGAAGGGATCAAGTTACAACAAATTACAACAATAATTTTCTAAATTTTCAAAGTTCAAATCGTCGATGCAAACTGTTCAACATGATCTCCACAATAAAATGTGCTGGAAACCAAATTATACATTTTTTGGAATTTGTTTACTATTTATTAAGATGGGTACAAAATTCAGTAGTCTAAATTTGACTAGTTTTTGTACCAATCTCAATAAATAGTAAAAAAATTCCAAAAAAATGTAAAATTTGGTCTCCAAGCATATTTTATTGTAGAGATCACATCTAACAGTTTGGATCGACGATTTGGACTTTAAAAATATAAAAAATAGTTTGTTGTAACTTGTTGTAACTCAAAAATTGTTGTAACTTAATCCCTCCTCATATATATATATATATATATAGTATAGCTACGGTGCTATGGGTTGCATAGAGGGCTACGGTGCTACGGCTCAATATTCGAGTTTTCAAAATTCTAACGGTCGATCCGAACCGTTCATCTTGTTGTCCATATTAATGTGTTTGGAGACAAATTATATATTTTTTTGAATTTTTTTACTATTTATTAAGCCACTTTGAAAATCGCTGATTCAACGGTGCCTTTTGATTTTACTGTTACCGTTGGATTAGTGATTTTCAAAGTGGCTTAATAAATAGTAAAAAAATTTCAAAAAATGTAAAATTTGATCTCCAAATACATATTAATATGGAGAATAAGATGAACTGTTTGGATCGGTCATTTGGATTTTGAATCCGGTGATTTGTAGTCCAATGCACAAAAATACCTATGCATTGCAATGTATGGTAGCCTATACCTTACATAGTTACATATAGTAATAGAAGTAATTATATAATAAAACCATAGTCTGCTAAATCAGCCGAGTCAAACCAGAATCGAATGATACCGAATCAATTTATGACTGAGTTAAGAAAACAACCGAATCAAACCAGAATCGAATGATACCGAATCAATTTAAGAATGAGTTAAGCAGTATGCTAGTTTTCAAGAAAGTCATGGTCATAGTTTTACCATTTCTTACTGTTCGGACAGAGGACTCAGATTAAATTTCAATTCATTTATTTAGAGGAGGCTATATATAAATCTCCCATGGTCTTTTACTTTTTGCTTGTGGGACCAAAGCAATGAGCTCCGGTCTGGAGCATGATCTTTTTTCTTCTCTATTTCTTGGTTTACGTACACCGCCATTTTTTTTTTCTAATTTGTTTTTGTTAAGTGTCTTTATTTATATTTTTTTCTTTGTTTTTGTTTTTGTTTTTTTTAGGAATCAATATTAAAGCTAGTAAAATTTTTTTCTAGCACCTTTATTTATGACAAAAAACAAGTTTGTTCTATTTTCTAGCACCCTAATATTTTACCAATTTTGTTTTATTTTTTAGCAGAAAACAAGTTCCTCGTGAAAAAAAATTGAGTTTCTGGTTCAATTCGGTCGATTCTGGCCGATTCACCCGACTTCGATTTCACTATTAAGTGACCGATTGCAACTCTGATTCTGATTTTACCAACCATGAATAAAATGTAACAAGATTCAAGACGACCAAAAAAAATATTTACCTTGTAAGAGATAAAGTTTGCCTCTACTTTCAAGAATCTTCAAGTTGTTGCTGTTCTAGTATTCGGTGATTTTCCCTTTTGTTTCTCTGATTTCTCTGTTAACAATTAGTCCTGCAATTCGAGCTAAAATTCAGCTAAGGCAAGCTTCAATATATATAAAATCTCCTACTGATCAGTCGCCAACATCCAATACTGTAATTCATTCCTGTAAAAAAGTAAAAGGACAATCATTTCTATGAATTTACAAGTGAGAGTGAGAGGTGTGAGGGAGGGAGGGAGATGGAGAGAGATATCTTGCTCACAACTTGGCTGCCTCAATCAAGATTTAAAAGAAAAAAATAGAGAGAAATCTTGCTCCATATTCGAAGAAAAGAAAGAAAAAATATAAGACAAATAGAGACCTTGGTCAAGAGAGAGAAGCATCAGCGACGAAGAAGCAAATACATTGTTGTTGATCTCCTTCAAAGAAAATGGATCCAATGAAGACCGCGGGGTAGCCTGGTAATCTTATAAATGTCTCATTTGGAATCTTTCTCAATTGTAAAATATTTTATCTTACCACTACAACGCGTCAGCTAGTGCTCATCAAGTCCGGTTTAATCGATTTTAAATCGACAGTCTCGACAAAACGGTTTGGTTGTTGATTTAATGGATCGGTTAGGTTTGCTTTTTAAGACCGATTCAAATATTTGGTTCCGTTCGGTTTAAAACTAAAACCGAAGATATTGAACCGACGGAAATTTAGAGATATGAAGTCGGATTCTATATGGCGATACAAGCGAGAATGGGTGTCGAGAGAATTATTTTGTTCATCTCAGCTGTTAATCGAGTAGGATCTCCTTGATTTTTTATTTATAATTTCATCACGGTTTGTTGTCTTTGTAATTTACACTAATTTTACGTTTGATTTGAACTTGACACCTCACCTTGTCTTTCCTTTAAATCATGGTCATTATTGTTCAGGAGGGAAGGTCGGCAAAATTGCTTGGCTATGATTGTCTCTTCATTTGAGGTTTGTCTCATATTATTTGATTTTGAAGTTTTGTTTTTATTGAAAGAAAAACACAATTTATCTTTTTTAGACGAGATTGATTATGTTCTTGATTTGTGACTGTGTTTTTTTTTTTTGCTCATTTGAACTTTTATGCGAGATTGAACTCATTGCTGGTTAATAGGCTAAATTGCTTTAAATTAAAAAAAAATGCTTCAAATTAAACCGAACAAATCAAATTAACCGATATAAAATTTTGATTCGGTTCGGTTCTATTTTTGAAACCGAAATAAAATTTTAGTTTGTCTATTTCGGTTTCAACCGAATCAAACCAATGAACACCCTAGCGTCAGCCATCTGCTAGCTAGTATTTCAATTTAACCATGAAACCTTGTCTTCGTACATGAACAATCAGTAATTTATCATGATTCAGTGTTTTATATTATATGAAAAATTACGTTTAATTATAGTCAAGCATTATCCTTCCTATATGGACGATTGAAGACTCAGAACTTATTTTTATACTGCGATGATTTAAGATATTTGATCATCAATTTATCTAAAAAAAATGAATATTTCTAGTATATATCCAACTTATATTGTGCGTCCAAAAATCTTAGCGTAAATATATTTGACACATATATTGTAATATTATTGAAAATACAATTTTGAAATTAATAATTGAATGTAATATACAAAATATCTAGACGTGTTTTTGAGTAAAATATTATTTTACTGAACTGGTTTAGAGTGAATTACTATCATTATTGATTATGCAAAAATTATATTTGACTAATTTAAAATTATCTTTGACTGCTATAAAGATAAGCTATTAATTAATTTGAAGTTTTGAAAGATTCGGAAATGTATGAAATAAGAAATGGAAAATTCAAGAGATACTAATATTTAAGAATTTATTAAATAATATAGAAATATATTAGGAAATGTATAATGAGTAATAGAAAATTTATACATGGTGATATTTATAAGTTTTCTTTATTTAATTTGGGGACTGATTCACAAATATTATAAATTTGAAGGATATATATATGAAAAATGCAAAATTTAAATACCAAATGGCACAAAGCCACGCGGTGGTCACTGGGTGAAACACCTTCCTGTTTAAATTCACTTAACTAAGAGTTAAATAATAAAATGAATTTGTTTAATATGACTAGTGGGACCCACATAGACCTATTCTCTCTCTTTTGATTTTTACTGCTTACCTTCTTCTCTTTACACTGGAAAAGTTCTTTTTCCCTTGCGCAAAGAAGAAAATAAAGGTTTCTCTCAGTCGGTTAAGCAAACTCACGAATGGACTTGTGTTTGTTTTGTCGTTCCTTTCGGTTGAGGTGTACATCGCTGGGTATTTCCCTTGCCCGTTATTATTCTGTTTTGGTTATCTATGAATCAATTTAGGATTTTGAGAAAGATTGGTTTAATGGATTTTGACCTATATAATTAAACTTTGTAAAGATTTTATTGAAAAACTTAGTAATATATGCTAATGAATTTGTACGAGGCCTCTCTACTTTCAATTGTTCATTTAATAAACTCGATAGCCATGGATGATTGTTATAGACTATTGTGTACTATCGGTGGCTGAATTTCTGGTTTAGAACGCAACCCGAACCATACTTGTCGGTACCGAGCTCGACCATGGCTTGTATTAGTGCACTATTACCAATTTCTTTTCTTGAGGTTTGACATTTTTCTTATGGTTTATCTTGTGCTTGTTTGGTTGACCATTTAAGGTTGAAGGTTGTGAGCGCTGATACCAATTAGTATCAGTCTCTTTGGTGTATTGCCATGATATATGTTGCTAGCAAGGACTTGATTGTAAAAGAAATATAATAAGGAAGGTATAATATGTAAAATACATATTAATTGGTAAATTGAACCTGTTAGAGGGGCCTTGGTGCAAAAACTTACATGTATAAAAGCTATCTTGATAAATTTGAAGATTGAAATTTATTTGAATGACTTGGACTAGAACGGTGTATTTGTAGATTGAAAATGAATTGGACATATAGAAATTAATAAACTAGAATTAAATTAAGTAAAGAGAGATTAAGGAAATGGTAAACTAATTAATAAAAATTGCTAATCATTTTAAATGAGTATTTCTATTTATTAAATAGTGATTGAGAATGATTGTAAAAGTATGTAAAGATGTATATTATTTGCCATAGGAGTAAAGAGACTGACGAGACAGAATGTTTGGAAGAACATAGTATTAGTGACCTCACCTATTGCCCTACAATATCAGGTGCGAGGTTATTGGATTAGTCTGAGATTCATAACTAAAAATCAAATCATAACTCGCTGTGCATTTTGAATATTTGATTGACTGCATTGATTGAACTATTGCATTATATGCATATATAACTCAATGCAATTGAAATTGAATTAAAGATAAGTCTGCTGACTGTCATGTTGATATTGTTTATCGATTGGTTGATTCTTATTGTAAATTATTGATTGAGGCCATAGTGATTGAATTGATTGAATATGAAATACTGTAATCCTTGAACCTCCATATAGTGGAGAAAAATTATTAATATATCGTAAAGTCTAGCTAGCTACTAGACTTTACTCTAGGACTTTTATGCGCATATGGTGAATGGCCCCAACTGAACCCAGTACGGTTGGGTAGGAGATATTGAATAAATTGTGAATTGTGACTGTGAGACTAATGAACAGTGGTAACTGTCTTATCATTGATTTTATTTTCGATAATGATAGTATTGTGATATTGATTTCATATTGTTTCTGTTAACAAGTTGTCAGGATAGTTAGAACGATATAAGTCCTGACACGACATATACATGTTAGGGTATATATTAGTGTTACAAGATTAGAAATTATAAAGTTAAGAAATCAAACGTTACCAGACTTAGTGGTTGTAAAGATTAGGTCTCAAATATTATCAGACTTAAATGATTAAAAGATTTTGACCCAAACCATTTATTATGATAAGATTCTTATAATTCTGATTTATTTATATAATTTTTTTTATTCAATTGGATATTGTCATTGAGCATTTGCATTCGTCATTATGAAATAAATTGTTTGTTTCTCGTGAGGTGATTTCATTCCGAATATGAATTTTCTTCGAATCCAATAATCTGAGTGGCAATCAGCACTGAGAAATAATTTATTATTTCTCACTCGTTTTCCCTTGTGGGTTACAAGTTCATTGTGTGAAGTCAGAGAAATACTTCTGGGTTATAATTGACAGCAGGGCCACCTAAAGCTATGGGATTTGAGATTATTTTATCTGACATGGTGCAGAGAGTATTTCTCTAGCATCATCCACTATAAAATTTCAGATAATTCTTGTATATAAATAAGGATGTGACAATAATAATGAATATTATTGGCAATGTATAAAAAGATCCGTACCTTGTGTTACGTATATTGAATGGTAAATAGACGTTGTAAGAATCGTCACACCTCCATATCGTGGGTGTGACATATATATACATATTTTGAAATTTAATTATAAATGTGTTCTCAATTATTTAATTATTTAGATAAGCCGTGTTAAAATAATTAATTGGGATGACTTGAAGGATATTTATACTCCCTTCAAACAGTTCAAAAAGTTTAAAGGTTGAAGTTTTAATGACTTTATGATGAAAGTTTAAAGGTTGAAGTTTTAATGACTTTATGATGAATGACCAATAATATTTTAAACTGAAATTAGATGCCATAAGATATAAACCCTAATTCCTAAACTCTAAACCCTGAAGTATATATTAGATGCCATAAGATCTAAAAAATTGAGATTATATCTACATTTTTAATTTTTTAATTAAAATTATATTTATAATGTTGCACATATTATAAAAGTGAGTATATATTAGAATTATCGTAAAAAATTATAATTTTTTTCTATAAAATGAGTGTGAATTAAAGTGGAGGGTTCAAATGTTTCATGTTTTTAATGTCTAATCGTGCTTCACATTTTATATTTTCGAGTCGAGCTGTTCAACTGCTTGGAGACAATATTTTATATTTTCTGAAATGTAATTATTTTTTATTTTTTTAGATAGGTACAAAAATGATATCCCACAAACATATCTACTTTTCGACCTATATTTTGTACCAAAACCCGTGTCTAGAATCACTTAATCGGTCGTATTTCATTAAAATATCCATAGAATGTGGTACTGCTGCAAGTTTGTTCTTATTTTGCAGGAATGAGATGAAATCGAGGAGAATCTGGAATTTGAGAAGTATTTACATGACCCGTGTACAATCTTGTACGGGTCGTACCAACCTCGACTCGACCACAGACACGACTGCTGACTCGACCTCAGAAGAGACACAGGCACACGACCCGTACAGGATGTTACACGGGTCGTATCAGACAAATCCGGAAAGAGATCTAGAGTTCTGGAAAGAAATCTGATGGAAGGAAAGTCGGCCTAGGCTATAAAGACGGGATTTCTTGCACCAGAGAGGTATTCTGGAGCAGAGAGACAATTCTAGGGTTAGAGATTGACGGCTATTGCTTGGAGACGAAGTTGAGAAGCAAAAGACGCAAGTTTTTGTTGTGGATCTTCTTTGTACTTCGGGTTTTAGAATGAATTCTTATTCTTTTATCTTTGTTATCTGTTTTAGTACTATGTTTGAATAGTTTTATTAGTTTATAGGGTTAAGATGTAATCGAATGTTTTGTTTTGCATCTAGTTATTGAATTTTTACGTTGAAATTTGTGTTTACTTGATTGTGATTGATTTTAATTGCTTAGTTTGAATTACTTGATTATTATTTGGTTTGACCACTAGATGAGGCCACATCTATAAGGTACTGTGTCCAATTTGATCTTTCAACCAGACTAAGTACATGAGGTAGGATTAGTGATCCGACAGGGGAAACCAACTAGTAGCCGAAAGGTGAACATTTCCTCTTATCGACGGATAAGAGGTTACCTTTATTATTCCAAACAAGTAACTTGGTAACTCGAACCAATATACGACAGTTGAGGTTTAGAGCCCAAAGAGGGCAGATATTGCAGATTCCATACCAAGTTAATAAACCAACATACGATAGTTGAGGTTTAGAAACATTAGGTCTGGTCAGTTGAACCCTACACAAAGAAACCACGTAAAGAAACAGTGACTGGTGCATTAACTCGAAGTCCACACGACCCGTGTACGATAGTACACGACTCGTGTAAGCTGATACAACCCGTGCAGGAAACTACACGGTCCGTGTCAGGGACTGAGAGGCAGAACTGAGATAAGTCTGAAACCCTGGAAACTCCTTTTATTATTGATTTTCACCAAGTTTATTTACTGTCTTTCATTTAATTACTGTTATTAAACTGATTAGGAATTAAATACCAAAAACCAACCATTTCTCACTTCTAGTCTTTAACTGATTTAAGTAGAGTCCGGTTTAGATTTGAACCGTCCCTGTGATCGATACCCGACGATATACTACTCGATAGGACTATGCACTTGCAGTCTGAACCGAAGGTGTATTAAAGGTTAAAAGGTACAGCTTGCTGTACTGAAACTTTGTACCATATGCTTTTGTGTGAACAAAAATCATTGTTAGTAGACTATTTAAAAATAATAAGTTGGTAGCTATCTAAATAGTAGTAAAATAAAATATTTATAAGCATATTTTAATATTAATATCAAATTTAGCGGTTCAGATTAGTGGTTTGCATGGACTTTGAAAATAAAGATAAAAAATGTGAGGCTATAAGCATTTGAAACTTCATCATGGGAGTGTTCAACTCTAAATCCGGAACATTTCGTAATTAAAAATTTTATTAGTCAGAAAGATTCCAAATGAGTCATTTATATAAGATGACCACGGTACCCGAGGTCTTCATTGGATCCATTTTCGTTCAAGGAGATAAAAAATAGTAGTATTTGCTGCTTCGTCGCTGATGATGATCTCTTTCTTGATCCAAGGTCTCTCTTTGTTTTTTCTTTTTCTTTTTCTTTTTCTTTGAAAATGGAAGCATGATATCTTTCTCTCTCTCTCTCTCACTCCCTCCCTCTCTCTCCTTTCACTCTCACTTCTAGATTGATAGAAATAATTGTTCACCTAGTTTTTACACCAATGAATTACAGTATTGGATGTTGGCGATCGACGCAGTGGAGCATTTTCTATTTAAACTTGCCATAGCTGAATTTTAGCACGAATGTTAGTGCTTAGTGTTAACGGAGAAATATACAATCCGAACAACAAAAGAAAAAATTCAGGGAATGGTGGAGCAGCGACTTGAATTTTTTTGAAAAGGAGAGGCGAACTCATCTTTTACAAGGTAAATAATTATCTTATGTCTTTTCCGCGTTTCATTATAATATTTTCTCTTTTGAGGCATATATAAAATTTGATAGTTACTTCTATTGATATAAGTGTGGTATCATATTCCATTACTATGGCTGCTTTTTTTTTTTTTTTCCTTTCCGTCTCACCAAACGAGGTAATTGATTGTGATTGAATGATTTATTAGTCCGTCTAATGTGCGAATTGATTGCTCTGCTAGTCCAGGCGCATTCCATGTTCCATGAATGCTCCTTTATTGCACTATCCTCCACTCTCTTTATTGAGCTAATTGATTTGGGGCTTTTACCACAACCACAAGTGACAAGTCCATAAATTTTTATTGCACTGTCCCCAATTTTTTTTTTTTTAAGGTTAGTGGGTTTGGTTGGGCAGGAAACCTGTCCCTAACTTTTTTTAAAGTTCGTTGCACTGTCCCCGACTTTCTTTATTGCCCTCACAATTTTTTGCAGCGTCCCCATCGTCCTTTACTGTCCTCACAATTCTTTTTTAAAGGTTAGTGGGTTTAGTGCCGACATTTCTAAAAATACTCAAAAATAAAAATAAATTATTAAGAATAACCAGGGTCTGAACAGAATTTTAAAAAAATCCAAACCGTAAAAAAAATCGACGGTTTTGAATTTCAGAACCGTGAATTTATTTTACGGTTTTAAATTTTTATTCTTTTTTTTGCACTATAATAGAGTTTGAATAAATAAAATATCCACGGTTTTTTTTTTATGTATATATAATATAATATAATATATGTATATGTATATGTATATATAATATAAATGTTCAACATGATGATATGTTAAAAATTTTAGTTCAACAAGATGGATATGTTAAATTTTTTTGTTCAACATGATGGATATATGTATATGTATATGTATATATAATATAATATAAATGTTCTATTTTTTATTTTTTTATTTTTAGAGATCTACTTTAAATTTAAATTATTTTAATATTTTTGTTTATGGTGTATGCCAAAAAATAAGACATTTGATATATTTATGAATGATGTCGTAACATTTTATAACTTTGATTTGATTTTATCACAAGTCTAAATATAATACTAATTAAGGACTTGGTATTGATTTTTAATGTGGGGGTATTTTTGTAAAAATCTTTTTTTTGCACGCCCGCATTATACAAAAGTACCCCGCATTTTTTTACACTATAAATAGGATTTTTATAAATTCATTTTTTTTTATAATATATGTATATATATATATGGAGTAAGGCTACGCTACTTTGCGAATTAAAAGGGAATGTTTTAATTCGCGCTCATATCTATAGTTTCGAAGTCCAAATAGATGATCCAAACTGTTAGATATTTAATCTATATTAAAATATGCTTGGAGATCAAATTTTATATTTTTTGGAATTTTTTTACTATTTATTAAGATGGTATGAATCGCTGTATTTTAATGCCTACCATCGAACGAAAACTTAAACTGAATTTTTGAGGCACTAAACGACGTTTTTTTTAATTCTGATACTCCGGATGCCTCTCACGATGTCTGGGGGTTTCCCTCGGGACAAAATTTGGATCCGTCTCGTCTCTAGCTTTTTGAAAAGTTATGGATGTTTAAAGTTTTTTCAAAAGTTGAATTTTGAAAATTCATAACTAACTTTAGAAAAATTCAAATAAATTAAAATTTATGTCAATTCTATGTATTTTTGAATGTACTGAAACTCGGTATAACTCGGTGTAACTCGGTGTCTCTACCTTTCTGAAAAGTGGTCATATGCTAAAATATGTTTTTGAAATTTTTGTCCGAGTTTTGTCGGTGTAACTCGGCTGACTCAGCCGGAAAATTGAAAATTTTGGCCGATTTCATCACTGTTCATCCGATTTTTTTTTTTAAATTCGCATAGGTTCGAGAATCGGGTAAAAATTGGACCGGTCCCATCCGATTCCGAGTTGAATCGTCTGCTTCAGTGTTGAAAGAACAGGGAATGTGTTTATAATAAAACCATGGATTGTTAGCAAGGAGAACACAGACCTGCTTAAGATTTTTAGCATGAGCACGCCAGTTCAGACCAAGAGGAGCATGGGATGTGCAAACCGTATGTACCAGCTGGATTGAGCCGGTATAGAAGGAGCAAACTGGGATATTGAGGTGTACAACAGCAAGCATACCATCGAGAGAGCGCCTTAGCCGGCTCATAGCCATATATAAGAGAGCAATGTAGTTGAATCCTTAACAACAAAACCAGTACCCACCTGATCCAGGTCTTTAAAAGACCCGTCTACCCTAATTGACATTGAATAGATGAATTTGGTACCTGACCAGTTTGCAGAGCGCTCGAGACTTTATTAGAGGCACCTTTTAGGAGGGTAGCGTGCTGAATTTTTATTTTTTTGGATTTTTATGCCTACTAACAATTTGATCGATAAAAACTCATTTACAACAAATCAAGTGACTCTAATCTCTAGATCTACTTTTTTTTTATTTTTTATGAAAACCTCTAAATTACTCTAATCACCCTCTAAATTCTTAAATCCACTCTTTTATTATATCTACTCTTCTAAATCTACTTATATACACTAATAATCACCATAATACCTTAGTCTCCATCTCACTCCATAATCGGATCCACTCTTTCGATCGTCATCTTGCTTTGACGACAAGATCTACTCACCATCACATTCTGATCGAGATGAGGACTCTACTCTCTGAGCTTCGACGATACCACACTATGGGCTCCATTCGTCTCGGCTCCTTCCCCTCTCCTTTGTTGTCCACTTCGCTCAAGAAGGTAAACATGAGAGAGAAGGGAGATTATCATGTTGAATTTATTGTCAACCTCATTAGATTTAATGCTAATATTGAGCATATATGTAATATAATTATGGGATTGTTTACTGTCATATATGGTTGTTAATTAAAGTGATCAAATAAGATAATAGATAATTAATATATTTATTAGGGTGTAGTCCATACATTTGTAGAACAATTTAAGCAAATGTCAAACAATTCATGAACTGATTTAAAAATTTGCAATTCAGAAAAGTACATTTTCAAAGATAAGAAAACCGTCTCTATGGAGGGTTTATAGTCCGCACGGATATCGATATCGATGCAGTCGCACAACTTTTGATGCACAACACATTATACCTTTTTTTAAATTGGCAAATAACTATAAAGGTGATTATATATAAGGATTGGTCCCCAAGGCACAAGGTAATCAAGAAAAACACAGAAACTTAACATAAGTTTTTCTTTTAAGAAAAATACAGTTTTGTGTGTCTTCTCTTTTTCTTTCACCATCAAAGAATAGAGAAGATAAATTCATTAGAAAATTTGGAGAGGATTTCTTAAGAGCCACACCTTGCTGTCTTGGAAGACTTATTCCTCAACTCGACGACAAAAGACAAAAATAACTTCTTGCCATTGAAAACTTGTCTTGTGCTCACGGAGGCGGCTTGCTCTACTATGACTTTGGATATTCCATTACAAATGACATGGAATCAGGTATTATGTTCCACACTTATGATTTATGTTTTGGGTCTCTTTGTCATATAATAGTCCTTATGTTAAGGTGAGGAGCTGTTTCTCCTTCTCCGGAGTGTAAGTGTTTGACTTCTAGATGAGATGTAATTGTTTTATCTCTAGATAAGTTATAATTATTTGGCATTTATGATTCTCCAACAAGTCGTATCATAGTCTTTCTATACCAAATGATTAAGTCTTTTAGGATATAGAGAGAAAAAGAAATTATTGATGAATTTTTCGTTATTTTTTGTTGAATCTTTCTTGAATGTTTTCGATCTAAAATTTTTGGTTTGGAGAGCACAAAATTTATAAAAGTTTGCATCCAAAATTGTCTATTTTTAAGTTATTAAGTTGGTTAAAATTTACTATAATATTTTCAATTGAAATCGCAAATTTTTAATCAAAATTCGGTCTTGGCTGATTTTTTACAACCCTCCGTGGAGACGCACAAAGGCTACACAAAATTTCTCATAGCCTTTATTGGCAAAATTTTAATAGGCAGTTATAGAATTTTGAGTTTTGGTGAAATTTGTTTTTTAATAAATTTCCTAAAACAAAATATACATATTTGGAATTAAATTTCTAAATTTGAAAGGTTATTTAATGTGTTTTCAAAATTAAGAAATTTCTCAAGATTATGGGTAAATTTCAACATAATAAATGCAGTTTTATAGCTACTCAGAAAAATAATACGATCGCATGGTTTTTTATTCAAACGCACAAAATACCTTTTTCAAATTAGCAGATCGCACAAAATTTCGTGGGGCCACAAAAATATCTAGAAAATTACATAATATTTTCTTAGATTAAAATTATAGTTATATTTATTTATTTAATTGCACTTATGTTTTATGGCTAAGGTATAAATTATAATTCTTATGAAGACATTAAAAAGATATGTAATTTGGATTTGAATTAATTTATTCCTAATTGTGCCCAAACATACCTCTTTTGATGAAGTTAATTGAAATGTATTTTATGAATGAAGTTAAGGAGCAATTAGTTAATGTAATAATTATCGACTCAAAGTAAGATAATGGTTACAAAAATTATTTGTGCAAGTGAGTGATAATAAAGTATAGTGATGACAAAATATTTATACATATGTCAACATTGTCACTCCAAAGAAAGGCATATTGTTGGTATCTCTTAAGCTATAAGGTAGTGTTCGACACACCCTCTTGTTGGGGAATCCCGCATCAAATTCCGCTTGAGAATTTATCGCAGAACTCGGTTTAGGCTTAAGGTGCAGAAAGCACGTAAAAATTTTTTTTTACTTCTACCAAAAGCCAAGGATCTGCTCACTGATTGATTTCTAAAACTAAATTTGTTTAACATTTAAATAAATTAAAACAACTTCTGTACCTTGTTCCAAATTCAAATTAGATTTGAAGTCTAACTCGATTTCGAAGCACCAGATGTCTGATACCTCTATCAGTGTCCACTGGGAAATAACCAGAGAGCTAGTCACTACAAGAAGGTAGGCACTTTTCGCGAGGATAAAAGGTGCATTTATGACGGTACTCCGTCGCTAAAAGTACCGTCACTAATAGAAAAGCACATTTATGATGGTATTCCGTCGCTAAAAGTCACTTTTTACCCTCGCGAAAAGTGCCTACCTTCTTGTTGTGAGTATTTATTTTGCCAGAAATACTTTACCAACGGTATTCGCAAAAACACTATTTACGATAGTCGTAAAAATACTATTCATGAATCTCGAAAAAATGATTCACGACAATGGCACAAACAGAAACTGTGACTTTTGCAAAAACACTATTCATCACTTCCGCAAAAACACTACTCACAACTCGCAAGAATATACATGAATTACGTATTTCTTTCTGAGAGGATAAAACACGAGAAACAAAGAATGATATTCGAATCGATCAGACACAAACTATCGGAATTGTCAATCTCTATCTTTCACCCTACATGTCTATATGAGTTGGTTTCAAAATTACCAAAATACCCCTGATCTTTTTGGAAATTACCAAAATGCCATTGGATAAGATCAAAAAATTATCAAAATACCCTTGATGGATAAAATTGGAAAATTACCACAATACCATTGATGGATAAGATTGGAAAATTACCAAAATGCCCCTCGAGCCATAATCCCATAATTCAATTGGTTAATTTTAAGCTTCTGATTTGTGCTTTTGTATTTGAACTTTTCATTTGGGCTTTTGAATTAAATTCTAAATCTAATTCAGGCCCAAATTGAAACGGGCTTCAGGCCCAAAATATTAATTCATAATTAATATTTGTAATCCATTTGATATATATATAATTATTATGAACAATTATATTTCTTACGTATGTTGTTGTGATAAATTTATATAACGTGTCATACACGCTTATAAATTTAATATGTTTAAACTTATCATCTTTATGACATTTATATTAATTATAACATTTATAATTAATTATAAACTTCTCTGATTAACTTTCTATTTTTGTGACCCGATAGGATCTGTGTTATGTTGGTAAATATAATTAAAATATTTTTAACTTCTACAAATCATAAGCAGCATTTAGCAGAGTGCATTATCACCATCTAATTAACACAGATGATCTTGTACATTACAATATTATAATCCAGTAAATAATTTACTCGTGTTAATTCTTTTGTCTTATAGTATCAGATCAGTTTCAAGGCATGTGTGTGTCATCCTTACAAACTTAATATTTTTTTGATCTCAAGTAGATTATCAAATATGATTAACTTTGTAATCATACTGCGCGCTGGTAACGTTACTTCATCTAGAGGCCTAGTGATACTATCACTCGTATTATATACGAGGGACAATAGTAGTCTTGGTTAACATCTCCCCTCCGCATAAGCCATGTATACTGAAGTGTCACATGTATAACTACATTTTACAAATAGTGTTGAACAACACTCACGAATACACATTTCTCATGTAGGAAAGACGAACACTTCATACTTTAGAACCTAACACTGAATGAAACATTAATGACACGTACACAATCCATTTAATGTTTCATTTAGGGTCTATCAAATACCATGTTCTGTAATATGTATCTATGTGATTAAAATGACAACTCAATTATTTATGGTCTGTAAAACTTACCATCATTTAATCCACGTACTAACCTTTTTACGGTCATTTAGTATTCCTGCTAATTGCCACGGTTAGAACTATTAAGTGTATTTATCATCTATATTACGAAGTTCTATCATTTCAAGTCCTTAACTAGAAATGATTCATAAATGCGATAAATCTCAAGAAACAAAATGATATCTTTATTAATCATCTAATTCATGAACAAAATATATATAACACAATTATGCTATGATTTACTTCTAGATTATTACACTAACACCTCCTTAGTCATACTTATAGTTCTTTAAGGGGCCGTTCGGCAACAAAGAATTAAGCCTCCTTAAGGCTTAATCTTCTTCCTTTGGCTTCCTTAGCCGCTTAATCCTACCGAACACCAATTTCTTAGCGCGAATTAAGGACACCTTATTTCACTTCCTTTTGCCCAGATCTTAATCATTTGCCCGAACTTTAAGGCACCCATACCCCTTCCTTTAGCTTTCTTAACTTTTACCCACGAATTAAGACAACCGAACATTGGTTCTTTAGCGCTCCTTAAACTCTTAATCATTCACTCTTAATCTTTTGTTGCCAAACGACCCCTAAGAGACTAAGGAGTCTTAAGCTTGCCAAGCACTTGCTCATTTGTAAAGCTTAAATTCATTTTCTTAAGCTTCCTTTTGCCTATATTTTTAAGCTTGCCCAAACTTTTAAGGAGCCATTCTACATGACCTAAGCACATGAGCCTCCTTAAGAAAGCTAAGCATCTATTTTCTTAACTTTTTGTTGCCAAACACCTCTTCCTTAGAGGAGCTTAAAACTGAATCCTACCAACCTTTCCGAACAGCCTTTCAATACTTTATTATTGTACCAAAGTATCATAAAAAATTGACTCATTACCCAAATGTAGTCGCTTAATGGAAACCGAAACTTTGGTTTTAAGATGATTTTTAAGTCTCATAAAATATGATAATTTATTAAGATAAGTTACAATACTATGGATGTAACAATGTCGAGAAAAGTTTTGTTTAGGCAAGTCAGAATTCGAAGTGTATTCTTAGGGATCCCTGACTTATCTAGGAACTTATCTTGTTGTGAAATTCGTGTATACAGTAACAAAAGGGAATATTATCTTATATATTTTGAACAAGTTTGGCCTTTATTTGAATGTAATTTACAAATTCAGATTTTTTATTAGTGTTGTTCTTTGTGATTTTTTATTTACAATTTTTCAATTAGCATTGTTAAAGGTCTAACCAATATTTTTTTTTAAAATTGAATGGAACCAACTTCAAATATTGATATGAAAACACAGTAATAGTTCTCGGTGTCAAGGATTTGGACCTTGCATTAAGAATGTATGTCTCACTCTTATGGATAAGAGTACTTCTGATGATCGAAAGGAGGAGGAAAACTGGGGTAGATCAAACCGCATGTATCTTATGATAATGAAGATGTTCATAAAGAGTCATTATATAATGAAACTCAGCTCACTGAATTATTATGTCATACATCATAAAGATGTCTAATGTTGTTTCAAATCTAAGACGCACTCAAGTCTAAGATCTATGATAATATTTAGTACACTTAGCATTGATATCTATTCACACATATTGTGTGCATGAAGAGGAAAAATTGAAACAAATTTTAGATAAAAAAATGATCCATGTTGGTGGAATCTCCAAAATTATGGTTTTAGATAAGAGAAAACAACCGAACTAAATAAGCAATAATAAAGAAGTTGCAGAGGCAAATCATCAACGGCAGATCTACTATTGTCAGCTTTGATTCCAGTCGTGCTGATGAAAGTGACAGATTCACTGTTTCAGTGGATCGAAGTGTTATTGTTAATCTAAATTTCAATTTATCTTGTTAGTGAATGGCATGTAAGCGAGCCTGATGATATAAAATGGATTGACGAACTAGAAATACCGTCATCCAACTAATGGAACTTTAATATCAAATTAATTTCATTTAGAAATTACATTCAATTACACTGAAATTCAAATTCATGATTAATTAATTGTAATTCCTAAAACTATAGAATTTTATAAAAAATTAGCATTTTAATCTTTGACGAAAATTTTCATCTAAATTGAGGAGAATGGTAAATTTGACATATGTTACGTTATTATTGTGTTTACTATCTAAAATATTATTCATTAAAACATTACAACACATACTGAATAAAAGTGTAGATTTGACAAAACATTAATTTCAGCATTTTCTTGTTATGTATATATGTTATAATATGTTCGTGCTCTAACCTCAATTAATTAACATATATAATTGTTGTTTCTTAGGACTGACAAACCATTGCAATGAGTAACCATCAAAAGAAAGTCAAGCTAAAGGCCAGTACTGCAGAGTTTGTTGGACCACTGCTGCAACGCCTTAAACAGGCCAAGGAGCAAGTTCTACAGGACCCGGAGATGGAGAAAATTATCGGCCAAATTAGCACAGATGTTGTAAAGGCAAAAGGTATTTTTGATAATATAGAAAATTGGGACAGGGAGGTAACTGGTTACTTTGGAGAAATAGAAAGGCAAATTGATTACTGGACTGAAAGTAACAATAAATCAATTGAATCGAATGAAACTATAAGGACCAACTTAATAAATGTTCATAATCAGCTATCGGGGATTCTCATGGAGAATTATTGGAACACTGAAAAGGCATCTGATTTGCCTCAGAAAGCCCCAATATTTGATGTAGGGGAACCGTCTAATAGAAGTTTTGAAGAGACCGAAGTCTCCATGGTTCTAGAATGTTTGGAGTCGTTAGGCCTCCAGGCGATGGGTTGCCTATATAGCCTTGGCATTTTTCCAGAAAACACAAAACTTAAGAAGAGATTATTGATTTACTGGTGGATTGGTCTAGGGCTTGTACCTTTTTGGGCAGGTACAAGTAGAATAATGGAGCGTGGTGAAAACTTCTTTTCTTATCTTGTGCACAAGGGTGTCCTTATACCAGAACATATCATAGAGAATAATCAAGTAATCTACTGCTGGACAATCCAACCTACAATTCACAAGCAATTGATCTCTGCCTGTAAAAGGAAACACCTCATTAGTTCTGAGAAAAGGGAAGAGGGCTCTTGGTGCTTATATGAAAATGATACATTCAACATGAAAGTACTACTAAATCAAGACCAAAGGTACCTCAATTCCGAGGACATTAGCAGCATGCATGACATGCGGGTGGTTCTACTTGGTAGTTGGCGTTATACAGAAACAGAGGTTCATAACGGGATTGAGAAAACTGAGTGTAAAGAAACAGAGTTAAAAGACCACATCGGAGTCGATGAAATTGATTTCTTAAAGAAGATGGGAGAAAAGGTGACCTACCTTAGCCTGCAAGGTATTTCGAGGATAGAAGAGCTTCATGAATCAATTGGGAAACTAAAAAACCTGATGATACTAGACCTTAAGGCTTGCCATAATTTGGAAAAATTACCACAAAAATCAAGGTCCACAGTAATACCAAAACTAAAAAAATGGGCATTACCTCGAGAAAGGTGGTTCAAAAAGCTGATGGTTTTAGATATTTCAGAGTGCTACCTATTAGATAATATGCCAAAATGGGTATGTGATCTCTCTAATTTAGAGGTATTAAAGGGTTTTGTGGTTAGCAACGTGGG